>JAGDQP010012483.1:9079-50180 GCA_022664845.1 Lepisma saccharinum
AACGTTACCGACAACAAATGATCGATTTGCATCAAGCTTTGCGTAAACAACGACCAGAATATGACCAAAGACAACATAAAGTGATTGTGCTTCACAATAATGCACCCTCCAATACAGCAAAACCGGTCAAGGAAACGATTGCGACGTTTGGCTGGGAAATCCTTCCGCATGCGGCTTACTCACCAGACTTGGCGCCTTCCGATTTTCACTTATTTGCATCCATCGGACAATCACTTGCTAACCAGCGCTTCACATCTTACGAAAATGTACGAAAATGGCTCGATGACTGGTTTGCAGCACAAGAGGCACAGTTTGTTTTGTCTGGCATCCACACATTGAAGGTACGATGGCAGAAATGTATCGCTAGCGATGGCCAGTACTTCGAATAAAATAGTTCTTATCACTGTCATCCAATCACTGTGTCTTTTCTGTACATAAATTCCGGTTTCTTATTTACGCACCTGGTATATATTAACTTTCAAACCTGAATAACATATCTTATTTCTAGAAAGTATATCGAGAATGAAATAGAACATCGAGAAATTCCCCTATCTTTGTAGGCAAAATAAACATATAACAATTACAATAAAACAATCTGAAATATTCAAGAGGGAGGAACTAGAATAGGGTAAAAATTAATTCGAACTGCTTGCAAATCCGAGAAATAATTTTGATAGAGAATTCTGTAGATTGACTTACCGTTATCCATTTTGTGTTATTGTACAGAGTACTTACTATTTTTGTATCCAGCACAGAACGATGTGTACGCAACAAACTTTGCAAAGTCCTTCGGCATATCAGAGATACATTTTCTGTAAGGGATAACTGGAAGCTGAGTCATCTGTAACATATCACTATATGTTTCATTTTCATTCACTCCCCAACCGGCCACCTGAAATTCAATATAAAATCACTAAACTATGTTGCTGAGAACAGATGATCTGAAAATAAATTGTATCGGGTACGGTATATCAATATCAATAGCATAGGTCTAGCCTTGTAATCTGGAGGTTATCTGTTCAAAACTCAGAGCGGACATATCGAACTGAAGTTTTATTCAATCAGGAGAAGCGAATACTGCCTTGAATTCAGATCAGGCAGTAAACTTCTTCCCTTTACTTCTGCAACGCAAACTCTGAGAAAACTGGCTGAAGTCCACAAGACACTTTGAAAGAAGTTACGATTTTCCTAGAATAAGACAGCTTTTATTTTCGCAGATATTTATTATGCCGTCTTTTATGAGTACTCTGTATTTTATGAAGCAACTAGTGAAAGTGAAATTTTGGTTCAAACTCTAAAAAGTTTACAGAAACGACTGAAATGCTAAAGCTTGTGAAGAGGACTGCATGAGCCAAAAATGGTATCAAGACTTGTTTAGACTTCACTTATCCGCAATCACTTATCCGTTTAGACTTCACTTATGTGGAAAAACCGTTGTGCTTTAGCTTCACCCATCTTACTCTTCGGATCTGGCGCAGCAGACACTTCGTTGTTTCCTAAGACGTATTATACCTGGAAGAATTGTTTTTAAAATCATAGAGAAGATTCAGGGAACTGAGATACGGAAACTGCACCCTATGAAAGAAGTTGACTGAAACGACGAAATGTTGGGCGTAGTATGTATAGCCGGCAATAGAGGGGGACTGCTTTGAAAGAGACAAAATGTCCACAAAACGAAGTTTTTTTTTGGGGGGGGGGAATTTTTGGTCTTTAATTGAACATACCTACTGTTAAGTTCAGATTTCGGTGGCAGCGTGAAGGGAGTCAAAGCTTGATGATGGAAGTAAGACATTATTCAGTAACCAATGTGAAGTAGATAGTAGGCCAAAGACCAAAGAATTCCTGGTGTGTTTTAATATGGTGAAACGTTGCAAGTAATATTTGATGAACAGTAAGACACCATCACCAAGTTTTCCATCCCGTATGCAGGATTATTTGGGAGAAGTAGAGATAACTATGTTTTGTACATAGACTTAAGGAATTCAGTAAGGAATTACAAGAATGCCTTGCAGGAGGTCTGTACTTATAATTACCAACTCTTGACAAAACCGAACGCTGCGAGTGTCCTCTCGCTGATTATTTATGCACTTCCCACTCCAATCCGGGGACCAGTCTAGACTCAAGATCCCTTTCACTGAACTCGGAACAAAACAGTAATATCTGCTTACGTGGTATATTAAACTAGTTAACGCACTGGTAATTGCTGCGCTGATATTGAAGAGTTTGTGAAGAGATCGGTTGCTACCGTAGTGAATCGAGGATGGAATAATTATTTTTAGGGAAATAAGTACTCTAAAAGGGTGTTAGTGAATTTCCTGAAATTGTATCCTTTCTGTATTTTTTTTTCTGTTCGATTTTGGCTACATACTTTCTTTTTTACTTTTCTCTCATTCAGCATTTTTTTTAAAATTAAACACAAGGACGAAACATATAGATATAAAAATAAAGATTGCTTAAAATCATATTCCCATTATAGTTTCTTCCTTAGAAAAAAAATTGCTTTTACTGCAAGGTAACAAAAATTCACATCCTATAATACTTTTAAAACATCATTCTATTCAGTGTTGCCAAAATTTGAGATTGCGTTTTCTCTTCTGAAGTTGCAAGCAATATTATATTCTGTAACCAATTCGGGACGGAGTAACTGCACGCTTCAAAACCAATAGGGTCTTTGTACTAATAAAACCGTTTCTGTGTTTTAAAAAAAAGCCTTTGCCAAATGTATTTTAGGTCAATTTTAGTAACTAATCACTCCGTCTCGATTCCATTATATGTTAAGCGTCTAAAATCCACGAACATACATGCCCCAACCGGGGGTTACAACGCAGATACTTGGAGGCGCTGGCCTAACGCCTCAGATGACACGACTACCGCTGTCGCTTTCTAGTTTCAAATGACAGCAACTGCCCGTGCAGAAAGTTTCCATCCTTTGAATTTTGCAAATTCCTGCCATATTAGCACAGATATGGTATTGTCCTAAGAACGTGAATATCTGCGGCCCTAAAGAGCTGGAACTCTAAATTGAGAAAGAAATGTGTAATAATTGCAAAGAAACTTTTGTTAAAAGAAGGAATGTATAGTCTTCTATATAGCAAAATAAGTCTTCTAGGTGATGATTGAATTTCCCTGCTATTCAGTAATTTTTGAACAAAATTCTCCTTTTTTTCCTTTCCTGCAAAATGTAGGACAAAATTTTCCCTGTGCCGAGGGAAATTTCCCTGCATTTAGCGACACTGTTTCTATTCAAGAACTGAGGCCAAGTATCACATTAGTCAATAGCCGACAAAAGAAAGGAAGATACGATATCAGCTTTTATCTGATTGTCATACTAACCAAAACACAAGGAAGGAAGTAGAGAGAAACACGTTTCAAATTTATTTATATCCTGTTCTCTTCCTTTCTTACACTGCTGTCTCTGTAATGTTTATTTATTTATTTAAAATTATTACTTATGCTGAAGTCAAAACTCTAGTATGTCTGAGGGATTATATATTCCTTGATAATAATAATTTCTTTGGATTTGCAACAAAATGAATTTTGTCAGTATCTAGTTTAATGAAATATCAGTACCTAATTTTTAGTAATTTAATGAAATATCCAGAAATATTCTCTTATCGCCATTTTGATTACTGGTTTAGAGGGATTTTACATTTCTGAGCTTACAGACTGTAAAGTCTTTAACTTATGGAAAGAAAAGACAGCAGATCTTGTATATATGTCTCTCGGACATCCATAGGATGTCCGGATGTCACCGGGACACCATGGGATGTCGGAATGTCATTTGAATACCCATGAGATGTCTCTCGGGCTCTATATGATGTCAGGATGTTGTTCGGATATCCAAGGGACATTCTTGTGCTGTAAAGGTAATGTCTGACTTTGATCACACAACCTCGAGATTGCTAGACAAAGACACCTGCATTGGCTTGGGTTTTCTGATATTTTTAGTTTCTATTAATATCATTTAATTATTATACATTTATTTGCTACACCGGCAGCTATTGTCTAAGCCTTACGCATGTTTCAGGGATCCCTTATCGAGCACTTTTGGAACAAGAGAAGGGAAGATTGTGGCCAAGAACTTTTCTATGTACCATATCGACATTGGCCTAGTGAAAGCAAAGAAATTCTTGAAAAACTGCAGTCAGAAGAACTCGAACATGTAGGCGTAGGTAGTCACCTCTGTAGTCCAACAGACTTTGTCGTGCAAGACTTACATAAATAGTACCGGTACCCAATTAAAAATGTTCACAGTATCACGGACTTCCATGGACTTCGACATTACTAAAGTGCTTTCCACATGCCTTCATAGTGAATGCGCATAGTTGCAAGAAATAAATCTACTCTGATTACTGGATCTGACTTTCCTGAACATATCATAGCTCGTCTTCTGCGCCTGCTGCTTTTCCTCCAGTTATGATCAGTCAATCCAACAGAACACCAAGACATACAGGAGGACGTGCCATATACCTGTGTATGGTTAAGAGACGACATTTACCGCGACAGTCAAATGCTTAACGTCAGCAATATAAAGTTATCAGAAAAGTTGATTAAGGCTAAGTTGAAGCCTGAAGACAATAAGTTGGTCTTGTATCGAATAACACAACTATCGCCGGAAATTGATTGTCCATCAAACAAAATCACTTGGTTTAATTCAGTAATTGAGACGTATGCGCGAACAAAATTCTATGTTCCATGTTAGAAAACATAGACTTTTGTTCACGCATACGACTCAGTTTCTCGTCTAATTTTTCTGTACGACTTTCAACTTGTAAAAAAATATTTCTGATTCAGTACTGAATGAAAAGAATAAGAGATTATGCATAGAAGAGAACGTGCATAAGATGTTTATTTGATACTGGAGACGTCTGTTTCCTTAATAATACAAGGTAACCAGAAACATTTCTGCCGTTCTAGAGCAGTGATAAATAAAGATCAATACAGTGGACGGTACGTACCTTTAGGTTTCAAAGTAAGCTCCATCAGCATCCAACACCTTTTGTCAACGTTCCTGCAGCTGCACAATACCCTGGTGATAGAAGTCGGCGGTCTTCGAGGCAAAGAAGTCCGTGAGTGCGTTCAGCAGGGATCCCTCATTGCCTGCTCTCTCATTGAAGGATCTCCTACGGAGGTGGTTGTCGAGGGAATGAAACAGGTGGTTATCTGTTGGCGCAAGGTCCGGTGAATATGGTGCATGGCACTGTGTCTCCCAGCCAAGTTGCTGAGGTCTCCCGGGTCCTCTTTGCCACATGTGGCTTGGCATTGTCGTGGAGGAACAGCACATCCCTGCGATTCACCAATGACGGCTCCTTCTGCCCCAATGCACGGTGCACCCTTTGCAACTGCTGTGACTAGAAGTCAGCAGTGATGGTCTGACCAGGTGGAAGTAGCTCGTAATGCACCACTTGACGACAAGTCCACCATACAGAGAGCATAACATTTCATGGATGCAGAGAAGGACTTGAGGTGTGAGGAACAGGGTCACGTGGCGACAACCAATGTCTGGTACGCTGGGAGTGTCATAGAGAACCCACTTTTCGCCACCAGTGAGCAAGGGATAAAATATGGGTGTGTTCAGGTACCGAATAAGCAAGCACAAACAGGCCGTCACTCATTGTTCCTTGTTGGCTGTCGACAATGTGTGGGGTACCCACTTGATTAACCTGAATGACTTCCCTGTCCTATCCAGTGCAGTTGCAGTCTGACTGTTTCAACGGAAACATGGAACCTTTCTGCAAGTTCCTCACACGTTAGACCACTGTCCTCTTCGATATCTGCTTTCAGGGCCTCGTCATCCAACGCATGTGGTCGTCCACTGCGAGGTTCATCGGCAAGGCTCACATTTCCCGAACGGAATTTCTGGAAACAATGCCTGGCGGTGCGTTCGCTCACGGTATTCTCACCAAAAGTCTATGATATACGTCGACTTGATGCGGCAGCTGACAGGCCCACTTTGAAGTCATACAACGAAACACACGAACAAGCTGCTTCGAAACCTTCAATTCTCTTTTACATTGGAAGAGCTATGACTGTGTGTGAGCACCGTGCCTGTATTACTGAAGGTCAATGGTCAGACTAACTCCCGATCGCTTGGCAGGCACGTGTGTCATTTCGTTTCCTCTCTGAGCGCATGATTAATAGAACGTCAAAAACGGCAAAAACTTATTTGGTTACCTTGTATTTAAGGGTTGAAGTAATTGCTGATACTTACAACACCCCGATTGCCTTGCGTAAGATGTGTGCTGGCAAGAGATTGATTCCAGTCAACGCAAGCTAGCTGAACAACAGGACTCAACTCCACTGCCGAATCTAGAACAAGAAGTGCGATGTCAGATCCATAATTCCCCACCAGATCCTGATATGTAGGGTGCATTATAATCTTTCTCACCTGGAAATAATCAAAATCATATTTATTTAAATTCGTTAATCCTTTCAAACATTTAAACTTATAATATATCTTCTCCCTTCATCGTAGTATAGCTGTTCTTATTCTAAAGTTCAGTATTATACGACCTAGTTGTCACTCAGACCAATGTTATTGAGCAACAGACTATTTACTAATTTGATTACACTTTTAACGTCAACAAACAGTGGTCTGGGGAAGCGAAATTCGCTTAAAAGATTCATACACTGAAATTGAGTGTTATGGTGTACTGTTACTAGATCAAAGAAATTGATGCTAAGATATACACATTACGAAAACTTAAGGAGAGTTACTTGCTTTTTGTACAAATAAAACCATTCCATAGAGTATAAGTATCATAACCAATTCTGTTTCCATTTTGATAATGTTAGAGTCATAAAGTCTCGGACAAAACGGCGAGCACAGAATGGTCTACACTGATTCGCCATGAAAAGACCTCAAGTATTTTTGGTTTCCATTAATTTACCCGATTCCTTTCGTCGCGGAGTATTATTGATTCGGACCCTTTTGTCGCGAGGTTCTTTTGATTCCGACACGTTTATGCCTGACCGTTCTGTCTCTGGTCCCTTCCATCTCCTGCCATTTTGACATGGAGATTTTCCGTTCCGTGGCAATTTTGTGCTCAGGCTTTTGACCGAGACAGAGTGACGTGGGATCTTGAAGAGTTTTTTGAATCCATATACTGTCAAATGGGGTAATTTCGAACACCAAGGTGTATGTTTTACTGTCCACTGACAACACGCTAGCACTTGTCTTGCAGAGCATCTCTACTTAACCGGGAAATTTTGGTTGCCAAGTACTCATGTGTGGATTGTATTGCGATGTTTCCGAAATTAGCCCATTTGACAGTAGGTATTCATCCGATTATCATACCATTTCCAGTTTCCTTACCAGTTTAACTTGAGTGAGATCCTGAGTTTTGTTGAATCCCTTGTAATATTTCCCTAAAGCTACTCTCAACTGTGGTTCTTCCACTCTCCACGTACAGTGAGCAGCTGAAAGATTAAAATGTTACACTTATAAGAAATATGCTTTGAAATGTCACATATTACTAAACTAAGAAAAAGAAATAAAGGAAAATAATACGGCAAGAGATGATGACAAATAGTGTTCCGGCTGAAATGTTACAGTAAACCATGTTCTAATAAATACGGTAATGCCGTGATTCTTCCAACAATTTTTGTGCTAGGAGGCGAACAAATTTAGGGGGGTGCCCCTAATCTTTGGGGGTGAGTGTGAAAATGTAAAAACTTGTGTGCGAAGTAGGGTGAACAGTGGCAATAAAAATGAATTTTTAGATTAGGTTAGATTGGGTGAGGTTAGTACCTGTAGTTAACACAATAATTCCACAAACCTAAAATCTTTTTTTTTCTATTTCTGTATGGCCACCTTATCAGAATCGAATCTTAACATACGTATGATGGTATAACTTAAGATAGTCCTAAATGTTAATAATATGTAATAAGGTACTTGTAGATGTAATTAAGTACGTATCATTTAATATAGACTACCCAGTTAGCACATCTTCTAAAATATGTACCTTTGTATATTATTTCAATTTCATCGTAGCCCTGTAAAACTGTTATATTATGGAACATTTTGCAACATATCGAGTGTTCTAAAAACCAATAGGAAACTAATTTCGCAAAAGCAAATGATAGCCAATCGAAAGTGGAAACATTAGTTACGTGAGTGAGAAGGTAAACACTAACCTGTTAAAACAATATCTTCTCTGATGAGTGTTCCTCCGCACCAGAATATCCATTCTTTGTTTTTCTTGAAGTATAGTCCAGCTTGCCATGGCCACTGTCCGTAGTTTGCCCTATAGCCATTCACCACCAGTGGCATTACTTCCGTAACAACATTTCCGCAATCTGTAAGTATTGTCGAAAATATTATTCAAAAGTGACTTTTCATGCTGAAGTTATAACTTAAATGTAACTTGGCAGGCAGCTAGAGGGAATTTTACTGTGAATACACAGTCACGCTGCCTTGTAGGACCCTAAATTGGTACCTACTGAGCTGTTCAATATGGTCGGATACTTTCTAGGCAGACCTCGTACTAGGTTTAAATATTTAAAACACAATGATTCTAAGGCAGTGTAATACGAGGTCGTATAATACAAAGGATTTATCGAACTTTTCTACCTGGTTCACAATTTAGCGGTTTCTTGTCCCACTGTTCTGTCTCGTTGCAAACGCTAATTCTGTCCTCTGGTAAGCCAGTTGTGTGGTAATATTGTGGACATTCAAAGCGAACAATGGTTCCTACCGGTACTGGTTCAGTACAAGGCACATGAAATTTGGTGTCCGGGTTCACACAACTTACACTCAGACGCTGCGATGATGGTATTGGCGAACAAAATCCACCTTCGGCTATTCTTGTTCCATTATCTTTTTGTGGCACAGCTCCTGTCAGTAAATAAATACAATGAAGCATTTTAATTAGTAGAATTGCCTAATATAAGAAAATACAAACTAGACACTTTTCTTGGCTCTGTTTCAGATTAGCATAAGCAATGCCCTTCCGGGTTGGTTCTAATTTAGCTCTAGTTTTCTGCTTCAGATTCATTAGGTTGGTTTAATTTAGGTTAGAGTGTAATAGTTTAATTTAATCATACTGAGGCTACACTGAAATTGTTCCTTTTCTTTTAAGTAAGTTATTACATTAACAAACTTTCTTCATCAATTGCGAATTATTCTTAATTTAACTGACAAATGAACCACATAGCTTTTCGTCAAATATTTTGATAAATTATTTTTATCTTTATGGTCAGTTTGTTGGAAACGTTTGGCGATAAGTAACAGTTCACTAGCTGATAGTCGGAGAAAAGTACACATTGTACAATACCAAGATACGTTTGTCATCTTTTTATACCCAGAAGAATGAAGATTAATGAAACAGGATCAGGATTAAAAGTGGTTTTAAAACAATATGGAAATTAACTAAAGCTCCCTCCTTTGCCTAAGCTAGTGGTTCTACACCTTACTTTGGTGATAACATTTTTTTTAATAATCCGGACACTTACTTCAAAGTGGAAGCTGTAATAGTAAAAGTGGGAACGTGTGAACAATGGATCTGCCCCTGTAGAACTCAATCTTCGCAGATAACGTAATTTAATCTCATTGCAGGTTAAGACAGTTCCTACAGCCCCCCTTCGTATAGCATTTCCCTAAATATAAGAGACCAAGCTACGTTACCCAATCCCTGTAATTTCTAGTTGATTCCTGTTTGCGTTTAATAATAAATCTTAATACGGCTCACCACAATATAATTAGATTTAGTATGAAACAATATAACTAATTTTTCAAATTGATTCACTTTATTTCCATTCAATTTAATTTCAATGGAAGTCGCTTCCAGATGTTTAACAAAAGGATAATTACTCACCAGAGGTTCGCAAACATGTAGGTTCCGTGGGGCTCCATGCACCTCCAACACAGTATAAGATTGTATCTCCTTCTATTTCATATCCAGCGTTACAAGTGTAGCTGATGGATGTGAATTCACTCACCAAAGTGTGAGGTCCTCCTTGGCAAGACGGGTCCGACTCGCAACCAACGATTTCGTACTTCCCTCCGACTGGCTTTATGGGAAGACGACAACTACCTGCAGGAACAGTTTTATTGCAGAGTTTGGGATCTTCGTCTGAACTGTCAGCACAATTTGGTGTATCATCACAAAGAAGACCTCGAGCAATACAAGCTCCATAACCACATCGGAAAGAATGTGATGGACATCTGAAATAATGAAAAAATATTGATAGATTATATTGCGTGCTGCCGTCTAGGTATCTTAGAATTGCGCAATTAAATTTCCATATACAAGACGATACAAGAAGAGATACTAAAGTATTCTTCATTTGTATTCCGAATCTGGCGCGAAGGAGTTTGTAAGTACCACTGACTTGCCACTAGGCGTCTCTAGTTTCACCATTTTTAATAGCAGCCGCAAAAATATAGTGTACTTTTAAATACAAGTATCAGTAATATTTAGATACTTATTTTTCTCAAAATTATACTCAATAGTGGATACACAACTACACTTATAGTAGAAGATGAGCCCAATGTCCTAATATTGAAATTATCAGTGTTAAAATCAACAAAACTTATGTGTACGATTGAAGAAAAGGTTGATTCGATAGTTCAAGAAGATAGAAACCATGGCAGTGACTGTATGACTGTTTAATTTTTAAAAAATCAATTCTAACTATTAACATTTTCGTATTCAACATATTCTATATATCTAACATATGTTTCTTTCAATAGAGCTATGAATTAATATCAGCTCTGGAAATTAAAACATAAACAAGACAAGACAGACTTGTGAGTGTGTACAACGACCAAACAGAAATTAAATGGACGAGTTCTGTAGCATTTTGTTGGGTTTAAGAGAGAAAATAGCCAAATTCTTAGAGCAAGAGGCAACTTCATAAGCTTGAAATTTAGTCCGAAAGTGAAACTTGTCGACAGCCCAATAAAATGAGGCAACAATTAAGTAAGGCATGTTAGCGATATTACTTTACCAGTGCTGCGTAGTAAAGGGTCTTTTTTCAAGACTTCGGAATATAAATAACATATGAAATATTGACATATGACTTAGTGTAAACTTTCCATAAGGACGCATACGAACTTTTGTTATGTATTCAACAAAATTTCCCAAATGTGCCCAATGATGTGTGAGAGGAATTGTAGGATTAGTGCTGGAGATGAATATGGTGTGTATGCAGTGTAAACTGCAGGTGCCTTTGGGACTGTTGCATATTGTGAAATGGTCATCGATGGTACGATATTCGTAGTCACATGTGACACAATTATCCAAATATTGATTTCAAGCGTCCTAAGTACCATGGATTAGGTTATTGGTTTGTTCGTACTGTTCTACAAATTCAAACCAGAAACAGTAGAAAGAATGTTAGCACAATTTGGACAGAGTCATATTAGCAAACAGAACAACCAATATAAGAAACTAGATATAATGGTAACAGAAAAGAAACAATGTATTTTCTATATATCTAAAAGTTTCAGGATTCAGTAATTTGTTTTATTTAAGAAAAAACATATTGATAGAATCAGATAAATACATACAACTGGCGCAGGATGTCAAAGAATAGAAGAAAATTAAACAGGTGACAATAATATACACAGTGATGTCTAACATAGAAACCATACACAAATAAGCCAAGGAAGAACTACTTACATTAGTCTTGAAACCTTGAATAATTAAATTAGAGAAGAAGAATACACAACAACATGAAGAATTGCAATAGTGTTTACAGAACAAAAAGGTGAGGTGACTCAGAAACTGGCAACTCTTCCCCTGGAAGCAGATAGACAGCAAGAAATTCCAAGTAATCACAGGAAATGATGACAATCACAATATTGCCTTTATTGTGCAATGGCATTGACATAATAAGGGTGATGTTTTACCAGTGTGACCTGCGTCTGCTTTTCTTACAACTGTTTGTCCTTTCTCACTCTGCATATGCTGATCTTCAATTGTGTCTATTCCGTGTCCAGCCAATAGTGACACATATCACTGCAATATAATTGGCTGCTTTTTACAAACGCTCGCATGTATGAAACTCAATCTTAAGGAACTGAAGCTACATTCTACAACCAATGCTTATTTTGCGTAACATTTCCAACCCGTTAAACGCAACTTTTCAATTTAGATCACATTTATTGTATAAAATAACATATTGCTTTTTTCCGTTTTTCATATTTAAGTTAACAATGTTATACCTTTGCTCATAGCACGAATCCTTTGTCTCATCTGTTCCATCTTGACAATCTTCCCTTCCGTCACAGAGGGACTTCAATGGCACGCACTGTCCAGATCTACATCTGTATTCCTTCAGTCTGAAACAAACATAAAATATTACGTCATTACAAAAACATACACATCAATAAAGTATGCTTATATATATTAAAATTAATATAGCAAGTACTTCCTTTTCTTAAGTTGACAGACATGAAAATGAAACAGTTCTTAAGAATAGCAACAATATATGGAAAGTATGTTTCAATTAATAGTGTTGTAAACAGACAATTGAAACCTTGTTCTTCGTCCGAGTTCAATAACACTCGATCATCACCTCACTCATTTCCTGAATGTGAATTTGAATTTTGCTTATAGCTTTTAGGCATCTATGGCTCAAGCCAGGATGGGGTAGGGAAAATGATGTGGAGATGAGTCGATCAGGGCATAAGTTAATCGTCCCATCACAGCTTTTCAACTGAAGCGGTCACGAAATCTATCGGAAGATTTCTTCATCTCACTGCAATAAAAACTAATATAATGTACACTTACCCACAGCCCTCGAGTTGCTTACAATTGCTTGGGTCTCTGCAATTAACTTTGGGACAATGATTACGTAACTCATCTGATCCGTCAACGCAGTCCGTGATTCCGTCACATGCCATTGATGGTGAGAGGCATGCTCCATAACTACATCGGAAAGATGAACGAGGACATCTAGTAGATAAGAAAGAAAAAGAAAATCATCATTAGTTTTTGAATCGATAAGGGTATCAGTAGCGACTCGTGACCTAATGATCAAATAAAATGCCAGGAAACAATTCATACCCAAATATTCTCCATTAATTCATATTTATTAACATGTATCCAGGCTTAGCTAAATTACCCATAGTTCCTCTTTTAGATTTTACACTGTGCTTAACATTTTGGATAATTAGATTAAAATATTTCGAGCTTTCGTTGACTGTGTTGACAGATTTATCTCAGTTATTTTCCTTGCAAGTATCTATTTTATTTTAGTAATTGCATAGAACAAGTGAAATCGTGTTTCACGAACTGGTCATGCCGAGCCTCCACTGAAGTGTATACTTTGAACAATACCAAATTCATATTGTTTTTATATACAAGATGTAAAAAATAGAATCTACTTCTAAATTTCTCTATAAATCAGATGCCTCTACGAATGAAATTTTCGTTCAAATCCAACATATAGATGCCTAAAAACGGGCCTACTATCAATGTGAAGTCCAAGCTGTGTTCATGTTGCAGTTTGAGGCATAGCCAAGGTACACAAATAATGCGGTGGCTCATTATAGTAGTCTCTACCTAACCACCAATTTATGATGCCTCCAGAACGGTTGGGTAAGAGAGAACTTCGCCACAAGCTAGAACAAAGCTATATTTTTTCTTAAATTTTTTCAGTTTTGCCATACATAATTGGTAAAAAAGGTAGAAAACAAGGTTACTTATATGTTCGATATATATATAGGCCTATATACAGGCGTACAGAAACTTCTGCTACACATAAAGATTTGGCAAGCTTTCGCCAAAGGCATAGTCGTCGCAAGGAACTAAAAATAAAAACCTTTCAGTAGGCCTACAGGCTGAGGTAGATCTCGAAGTTTTTTTTTATTTTCAAAAATTCAAATCTCGAATTATATGAGATCTATCGAGAAATTATTTATTGATTTGTAGATTATTCATCAAGAGCTATTCAACGATACCCCACAAGACGTATATATATATTGGTGAACATTTGGTGAACATTTTGTATAGGACTGACAGTAAACTAATTGGTCTGTAATTATGTGTCTGAAGCGTAAAGTTTATAATCAATGTGTCTTACCTGTAATGATGTACGGCTGCGAAACTTGGACATTGAATGTGCAAACGACTCAAAGATTGAGAGTCACACAAAGAGCAATGGAGAGGTGCATGCTAGGAATAACCAGGAGGGACAGGAAGAGAAATGAATGGATTCGCGCACAAACAAAGGTAGAGGATGTAATCAAGACTGCGAAAAAGATGAAATGGAGATGGGCCGGTCACATAGCTAGACGATCAGATATAAGGTGGACGACAAATGTACTACAGTGGATTCCTAGAGAAAAGAAACGACCGAGACGACATCCAAATGCAAGATGGGTAGATGAAATCAAGCGTTTTTCAGGAGCTACATGGATGAGGATATCAGCAGACCGAGATATGTGGAAAGAAAAGGGGGAGGCCTTCATCCAGCAGTGGATAGAAAACGGCTGAATATGATGATACACACACACACACACATATATATATATATATATATATATATATATACTCGCTTTGTTTCGCTGGGAGTGCTGCCCCCAAACCCCCGTAGGGGGTTCGCCCCCAACTTCAGTGCTTTTGAGAGGATGGGCCTCCTATAACTTAACCAAAATCTCCCTGCAGCACTACACCACCATGGTGTCCATCTGCACCCTCCCACGGGGAACTGCGCCCCCAAAGGGAAGTTTGCCTCATTTATTGTAACCTACTCTTGGTCATACACCTTCAAAGAAAATCTGATTTCTCTACCTTCAATGATTTGGAAATTAGGTTTTTGGGGCGGCCATTTTCGATCCAAGTTGACGACTTTTTTGAAAGTTTTCTTATATTATCGTGACCTACTTGTGATGGTACACCTTCGAGTAAAATTTCATTTATCCAGCTCAAACTGTGTGCAAAATGGGATTTTGGGTGGCCATTTTGGATCCAAGATGGCGACTTTTTCAACATTTCGTAATATTTTCTTGAACTACTAATGACAATACACTTTTATGCCAAATTTCGTATCTCTAGCTCAAACGATATGGAAAATAGATTTCTTGCTTCCGCCATTTTGGATCCAAGATGGCGTCTTTGAATGCATTAGGTAACATTTTCGTAATCAAACAGTGATGTTGTACCTTTTTGCCAAATTGTATTTCAATAGTCTCAGCGGTTTAGGCTGTTTTCTATACAACAATGGGTTCGGCGGGCATTTTGGATCCAAGATGGCTACCGATTTTGCTCATTAACGAACTTAACCGAGCTATTAAGCCTAGAAATAACATATTAAAATTTGGTTCAAATATCTTAAAAATTATGGCCGCTAGCGTGTTAATGTATGTATATATATATATGTATATGTAGATTTTTCTTGGAAATCTACCTAAAAAATACATAGAAAGAAATGGAATTGACTATTCCTCGTCACTACTCTTCTGTATCTATTTCTTTCAATTCTTCGCCATGCTACTCGCGAAAGCTTGTCGCGGGTCTACGTTTGTATGAAACTCCTGAACATGTAAGTAATCTTTCTTTTAATTTATATGTAAATGCATACACGAACTCTAAATAAATTCTATGAACTTATTAATAATAATTCATAGTATTCACTTATAGCTATTGAAAATTGTTTGGAAATGCATTTTTTTTTCAATGTACCAGTATTTATTTATTTACTTACTTGTGATATTTACATGTCTGTTTTGTTTCGTCTGATCCATCCTTACAGTTGACCGTTCCATTACACAAAGCACTGACATCTACGCATTCTCCTGACAGGCAACGAAATTCATGAGCTCTGAAAGAAAAATGTAAAAGTTCTGAGAAGAAATGAACAAACAAAATAATTATTCAATGTTATCGTATACGTGATCATGGACCTTAGAAAAATAAGAGGACTAAAGCCGCGTTTACGTACACGAGTGTGTTACTTGCTTCGTGAGCGCTATCGCGTCTACAGGTCTTCTATCTATTTACACGACGACGGTTTTCGTTGTCGTGCCCTACTTTCTTTCTGCAGGATCCATATGTACGACGATGTGCATGGTTACGCGGGAATAATTTCCGCGCGCGAGAAGAACAGATACTTGGTTATACTTTGCACTTTGCATTTCGTGAATACCAAAATGAAAAATTGCGTCAAATGAAATATTAGTAGCAAAAGCCGGTAAAGAGTTACCATTTCTTGTCCGTGTACATTACTTATTCCAGGGTAGCTTAAATGTTTTTAGTGTACGTTCGAAATGGAAACTTATTCCTTATGCAAGAAATGTAATTTATTCACATCTGCTAACTTGTAGACACTCAAAGATATATTTTAATGCTGTATATAGGTTGGACCAGTTATCTTAACACTTAATCGGAAATAAATATAACGGAAAGGAACTGATCTAGTCCATTAAAAATACTTTTTTTTTTGTCTTCAGCTTGATTGAGTTTTGCGTTAACTTAATTCTCTTAGTGCGATACGTGCAGTAAAGTTAGAAGAAATTGAACTCGCGGACGGGTCGCTATAGTTGTATTGTGTATTTCTATTGTCTATTCGTTCAAATAGCATACGAAGTACTCCGTTAACGCGAAGATGTAAAGGCCACTTAATAATAACATGACCAGAATATTGCTGATTAGGAAGCGGAACTTATTGTCTTGTTAAAATGGCCTGCACTGCAGCCGTGGAGCCGTCAATGAAGGTGTATGCGCACATAGTTTAGGAGCAAACAAGCTAAACCTCATATGTCCAGTTTTTTTTTTAATTCACTACAGCTCTTCACTAAGATTTTTGTTTTATCAAAAAATGAATATGTGAGGTTTTGCTTGATTACTCCTCAGATATAATAAGCAGTAACATGTTAATACACAAGAAAAATGTATGTAACTTGTCTTAATAATGGAAACAATATATTATATCTCAATGATCTTCAATAGGAATATTTGGACTTTTGCTACGAACTTGAAGTTTGACATCAGAGCATGGTCCCGCCCAATGTCGCCATCTTTGTTCGCTCACCTCATGATCAATTTCCATAACGATACATAGATGAGATTTGAAGCATTTTGAAATATTGTGTTCAAATGTAATGCATAATATACAGACCTACACTAGCAAAAATTTCTCTTCAAATAATTTTAACTAGAATAATAATAAATTCTGTTTAAAAGAAGAAAATTAGATTAGCTATATTATCAAAAAATTTCTGTATTTCACAACAGTTGCGGCGCAAATTAAATTAAGGACCTTAAAAGTCAATTACTTTTTGTAACTGATTACTTCACTTGTTTGCAATGTGCAGTAACTTTTGCTTATACTTTTCAATGATATTTTTACCTCGTATGTAAGAAATATTACTGAAACTACAAGAAAGAAAGAAAGGGGGGGGGGATTTCTTTCTATCTATTTCCCTGAATGCATTAAATTTTGCAGTGTTGAGCTACAAATACTATATGGTTTTGCCTGTCTGTCCTTCTTCATGATAACTCGAAAACAGTTTGATCAAAGGACATGTGATTTTCTACGCAAGTACCTTATGTAATGCATGAGGAGTTGCCCTATTGATTTTGAGCCAAATTCGTGTTAGTAGCACCATCAAATACATAGAATGCTCACAAATGAGGACCACTCCAGACTGTACTTGAAGCGCTCTGGACTGCCAAACGGTAATGAGGAGTCGAGCGGTGCCTCAAACCCTGCTCAGGCCGGCCATTCTGACAGAGATTTCTACCGTCTTCCTTAGTCACACAAGGCTCACCTCATAAGCTTTATCCCTCTTGTAAAAGACACACGTGCAAGTAGTAAGTTACCGTATCATTCTGTGTCTCAGATGTTTCAATATCCTCACTGAATTGTGCCTGACATCGAACGAATAACTATCGGCGAAAAATTGTGATTTCTAACAGTAACTAAACCATTGGCACTACATGTGAAGTAATCATGCGTAATGTCATGATGATCTCATTGCCAGTGCATCATATCATGTACGCGTTAGATGCGTGATTGATTTGTGATTTAGCCTAGTTAGCGAATATAAATCGGGACGCGATTTCCGTTCTGACCGTTAGACTACATTGCAAGTGAAGTACACACCGAGTAAGTGCATGAAAAGGCACCCTCGTTCTTACACCTTGACCTCTGAGGATTATATTGCCGTATTTCCGGTTAAATTCCTATGGAGAAGCTGGCAACATTAACACTTAACGGGAATACTTACTCACAACTTCCAGATTTTCTTCCGCAGTTTGCTTCATCAGATCCATCAGCACAATTCTCTTTCCCATCACAAACTTGAGTTTTCTTAATACACCCTCCATAACGACATCGGAATGCATTTGGACAGCTGTACAAACGAAAATAAAAGTTAATAGATCAAACTTATCTTACACAAGCAAGCCCCTTGGTCCTTGATATTTGTGATTTATTACATTTAATATTGGTAGGTTTAGTTAGAGTTGCAATGATGGAACATTCTCTTGAACTGTTTACGACATCTGTAGATTCATTCAGTACTTCCTTTGTACGTTATAACTACGAGTTGAGTTACCCTGACTGGGGTAATATCTAAAATGTACCCCACAAGCGTTGACATATAACTTAATTAGACATTCTGAATAAATATTGCTTATAAATACAGGGTAAGTCAAAATGATGGACCCGATTTCATAAATTTATTTTGTGAAATATAATGAACATATCTTAATGTGAGCTACGCGCAAGGAAAGGCAAAAGTTCAAAGTTTAGTTGAGTTTAGTTTATGTCCCGCGTGGTTGCATTGTCTACCGCTACGCGGCGCTGGAAGCAGTTAACGAAAATGGCGCTGACTGGAGAGCAGAAATCGTTCTGTGTGCTGGATTACCATGTAAACAACTCTGTGATTAGTGTTCAACGGCATTTCCGTACCAAGTATGGCAGAGACCCATCTACTGGAAAAAACATTCGTACGTGGTATGAAAAATTCAGAGATACGGGCTGCATCTGTAAGCGAAAATCGACTGGCCGTCCTTCAGCTGAGGAAGAGACAGTGGAACGTGTTCACGCCAGTTTTGTGCGGAGTCCACAGAAGTCTACCTACCGGGCAGCGAGGGAACTTGAAATGCCACAGAAAACTGTATGGCGAATTCTGCGGAAACGTTTACAAATGAAATCCTATCGCTTGCAACTCTACAAGCCTTAAGAGACACTGATTATGCTGCTCGAGCGTCTTTCTGTGCTGATTTTCTCACGTTAATGGAAGAGGATGGGTTCGCCGAAAGGTTTCGTTACAGTGATGAAGCGGTGTTTCACCTTTCTGGGAATGTGAATAGACACAACGTAAGGATCTGGGGAACTGATAATCCCCACGCAGTTGTGGAACACCAACGCGATTCACCCAAGGTGAATGTGTTTTGTGCCATTTCCCCTGAAAAGATTTATGGGCCCTTTTTCTTCCTTGAACCTACTGTGACAGGACATGTTTTTCTTGATATGCTGCAACAATGGCTCCTTCCACAGCTCGAAGAGGATAGTGCAGATTTCATTCTTCAATTGGATGGTGCCCCTCCGCATTACCATGGCAGCGTTCGGGATCATCTCAATGAGGCATTACCACAGCGCTGGATAGGCCGTGCATCTCAGGAGGATCGAGTTCTCATTCGTTGGCTACCTCGTTCCCCCGATCTGACCCCGTGTGATTTCTTTTTGTGGGGTTTCATAAAGGATCGTGTTTACGTACCACCACTTCCAACAACATTGGGTGACCTTCGCGCCCGCATCACAGCAGCCATTGCAGAGATTGACCGTGACACACTACACAAGGTTTGGCAGGAGATAGACTATCGGCTTGATGTGTGTCGTGTTACGCGAGGTGCTCACATAGAGCACTTGTGATGTGACTGAAAAAAACTTTGAGAGTTACCCTTCTTACCACATGTATTACATTCAGATATGTTCATTATATTTCACAAAATAAATTTATGAAATCGGGTACATCATTTTGACTTACCCTACAGATGAAGAAAACAAGAAAAGAAAGTTCTTTGTTTATTTTCTTGATTTTTACAGGAGAACGTTTTAAAAGTTCACAATCAGCATTACCTGCACATCTAATAAAGATTTGTTTGTAATTGACGGGCTATGCATATCCTCTCCTAGTCTCCTTGCATAATAATTTGTAAAACGAACTTCAAAGCACTAACGGATGGCATTCTTGTTTCAATTTTCTTCAAAATTGACAAAGCACTTTTCTTCCTGTAGCCTTCGCATGTAATCTTTACCATCATTAACACGGTGAAATCTCAATATGCGTATTATTCACGTACAATTCGTTGTTATGCATAGTAACTAGTTTCTAAGCAAGCATATTAGCTTCCGAGGAACAAAATGATCATTCTTTATAAACACCATAGCATAAATCTCCATAGTCTTCTGAATGTTGCAAATGCCCTTATTATTTCTTTGTTAAGTAGGCATTATACCATAGCTAGAAAGCACACAACTAATGTGTATTATGATAACGGGTGACACGCGCGTTCGAGTCCCACTGCTAGCCAACTTGAGTGAGGTTTTCAAGTGTTTTCCTTACTTTTATCAAACGAATTTATGGATGGCACCTCAAGGAAGGCTTCTACATTTACCTTTCTCATCTCTTTCTCGGAATAGTGACCGTCGAGGAACATCATCCATCAGATATGTGACGGGCTTATTCCATGGCTATGTACTCAGCCCATAAACGAAATTTTAAAAAGTTAAACTAGTAAAAGTGATAACATAAAAATTATTAAAAATCTTATATTTCCAAAGATGTGTAGAAAGAACTTAAAACCTGCATCACCAATAGAAAATATAATAATTTTGGAACCTCAATAAATAATTAAAACGGAAAGAAAACTGATCAATTGGCAACACTGACTAGTAGCCAACTCTACTTTTTATTGTACTAGTAACTGGAGGAAGGTGAGTGAAGCTCCATTTTCCTTGAAATTATGTTTAGTTGTTTGCAAACTCCTCCTAGAGCGTTTAAATGATCTTAACTAAACCTGACATAGTGATACAATCCACTGAGTGATGTAAGCTATTTTCCGCTTTGATAGGATGTACTAGGTAGGAATAGAGACCAAAGAATGGTGTTACATTCATAGCAGAGCAAAGTGTCGATTCTTAATATAGCAGCAATCATCAGCTTTACGGTTAACACTATTTCAAAAAGTTGTGAGAAACCTCAACAGAGGGTACAACAGTCGCAATAGATTTATGTCGTTCAAAATACATATGATGTTACACAGAAAAAGCGTAAATCCAGATATATTTGCATTGCTAACCTGTATTGTTAAAATTTATTGTAATAGTTACCCTAATGGTGCTATGGTAACGATACTCTTGTGCTAAGTTGATTATATCTGATATTGTTGTATAATTGTGATTCCTAAACAATTATTGCTAAATGTTACATTGATGGGAAAACCATATGTATGGCTAATTGAACTATATTCCTTCATGAGTTATAAGTTTGACAATATATTTATTGCTATTTGCATAATACTGTATGGTTGTTAGAAGCGCGTGCGCAGAAAATGAAAGAAATACAGTCACTATAGCCATATTGTTACCTGAAACACTGTGTGGTTGGAAGCCATCTTTTTTCGTTCGAGAGAAATTACTTGATTGTGTGAGGGGTAGCTAACGGTGACAAGAAAAAGGAAATTTATATCTTTACTTGAAAATTTTAAAGATGAGTGTAAAGTATAGCATGTTATTGTTTATGAATGGCCCACCAATTGGGGAATATAAGCACAATGTCTACGTCAGTTACATAAGATGATTTTGGAGCAATATATATGGTCACAACAACAATAAAATATCGTACCAATAAAATAATAAGATTGGAGTGACCATAAAATCCTATTTTTTCATAGTTGAAATTGGTACAGCAATACTATGAGTTGCAAATACAATACAAGTCTCGCTAATCGGGTATTGTAATTATGACAATACATATGGTTAGGTGTATTGTCATAATTACCATAGACTACTGCCAACAATATTTTGTGGTAAAATTTGTGCTTCAAGTTAAATTAGCAAGAGGTTTTGTTAGCATATTAGCTAATTATACAATAATGCATAGTTGAATTACGTCAACTATATATATTGTTAGAAATTAACCTTGGGTACAATTCAGTATTTTTGTGGTAACTATACATATAGTTATAACGATAATGTCGTACCATACAGTATTGTTGTGGTTTCTATACATATAATTATAACGACAATGTCGCACCATACAGTATTGTTGTGGTAACTACATAACGACAATGTTGTATTGTTGTTATAACTATATGTATAATTATCGCAAAAATACTGTATTGTATCCTAGGTCAGTTTCTAACAATATAGGTATAGTAGTTGTAACTATATAGTATGGCAAGACATAATTCCCCTTGTGGTAATTCAACTGTACATTCTGAAACGGTGCCCACCCAGCATCGTAATGCAATTGGGGAGCTGTTATGAATAAAATATAGTGGCGATCACAGTGAGAGCTTAGGCTCTCCTCTCCCAACACGTCTGGTCAGCGTTGGAGCAGTAGAACAACTCCTCCCTCCGCAAGAGGCCTCATCCATAGTGGATTGAATATGGCTGTGAATTATTATTATTCACAGTACTGTAATTATGACAATACATCTAACCATATGTATTGTCATATCTTACAATACACGATTAGCGAGACTTGTATTGTATTTGCAACCCATAGTATTGCTGTCCCAATTTCAACTATGACAAATAGGATTTTTATAGTTATTCCAACCATATTTTTTTAGTGTAGAATATGTGCTGTAGTCGTTAAAATACATTAATCGTTAAGTCAGTGAAAGAAGATTATAATGATAATTCCTTTCTGGATAAAAGCTGCGATGATTCAGATCACCTATGTCAGGATATAATTCCAACCCGGTTGATTGGCCTATGGAATCTGTAGAATTCTATTAGGTAGAATTACCTTACCGGATACATTAGACATTATCATATGCATATAACACAAGCCTGTTCATCTCTTAGTTAGCACCAAAGGTCTTTAAGCAAATTATTGGGCTGTTGTTCCTTACACATGTAATAAATTAAGATATTTAGCTACTTTAAATACAGTCGCAACCATAATACCAATTTCTCTCAAGAAGAATTTGTAAAGCGTCATTGTCTTTTGGTCGTAAAATGCAGAATGTTTTCTTTAGAAGAAACTTACGTATTTTGTCCACAGATTGCACTTGTTTCATCAGATCCATCCTTACAGTCACGTGCTCCGTCGCATACTTTCCATGCAGGGATTGTACTATAGTCGTCACATTGAAATGTACTACGTACACCTGAAACGTATTTTATGATTATGTATGTAGTTAGGAACACTGAATTTGCTACATTGTAATCAAGCTTTTTCAAATATATTAGTTTTTAATAATTGATATACATTTCGAATCATTTCTTACCTTGTCAGCCAAGTAGACCACTGGACAACAACCGGAGAATTAAATGGTGTGATATCACATACTACAGTCTCCCAATAACTGTATGGTCTGTTCTTCCGTTCAATTCATATTGCATTGTCAGTCCCAAACCACGACTAATTGTGTATCTTTGGTACGGAGCTACTGCAATTTGTTTATAAGATTGTAAACTAATGTTTTCTGTTCTTCTAACATTCTTGACTCGTATTATTACCCATAGTCCATCCTTAGTTGTTCTCCTTACGAGCATTAATTCTCTCAACTCTTAACGACACACACCTATTTCGGAAGAACCTCTAACAGTGAGCAACGGAGTATGGCGGAGAACGGAACGGCAAGCTTCGGGACAAACCTTGATTTGGATGCTACCCCAAGCTTCTTTGTATTTACCATCGAGCTGAACATAACAATACTGGAGTGTTCGATTACAATTTTCAAGCAGACGAGGAATTTTATCCTTGTTCACGCTGTGTGGATTGCTTTTAATTTATATCTTTAGTCTTGATTTGTGCGTATACTGAACTGTGCATATAACAGAATATCCTGTAAATAATCGCGGTGTTTACAAGAATTAAAACATAAACGGGTCATATATTGATAACAAGTGTAAACAAAACTGAGTTAGAACTTCAAGTTTGGTCTGCTCAGGATTAACCTGGAAGCGGGTTTAACTGTTCTTTCTAGTCGAGGCCTCCAGAATGTTACAGTACAGCTCAATGGTATACTGACAATATTAACATGACTGCTCTACTACTTTGCTCTTCTTACTTAATTGTCGCACTATCAATTATATAAATTTATTATGTCGTTGATTTTATGCGAATACACTTTTACATCTTTGCCAAAGAATTTCAAATTTCATTTTCGAAAGTCACATTTTTATTAAATGATAATTAATTTTTATTTAAAAAAACAGATCTCTACTTGCCATGTTTGTAAACTTAAAAGTTCGGAAATCAGATAAAGGAAAAGCACTATATTCGTAGCCCTGATTAACTGCAGTTCCACGTTATTTGAGGTAATATTACTTTTCAAATTTTATAAATGTTTATTGGTTCGTTTTATCGTTTCATTTTTAAATTTAATGTGAGACAAATCATTCATGTTAAAAAATATAACTACACATTTGTATAATTGAAACTCATGGGCCAAAAATTAATGATAAATGTGACAATATGTAATTCACTAACATATGAAACCCAGCAGTAGTTTGTTACGTCGGGCGGAAAATAATTTTTAATGGATTTTCGCATATTTCTAAGAATATCGTGGTATCATTCTATTTCTTAAAAAAAAAAAAATATTCAATAAAAACCTCAACATACCTAGTGATGGAAGTTAGACGACTCACGGAATATTTAAAAAAAAAAATAAGTTATCTAATACACCCGTAACAACTTGATTGTGAAAATTTCAATTATAATAGTTGTTATTTCTAAGGAAAAATATACTCCGTGAAGCTCCCATTTATGTACAGTACTTTACCAATGTCATATATTACGCTGAAATTCCGATTGATACATCCCTCCGAAACAAATGGGATTGAACGACGATATCTAAAAATGTGTGAAAATCCATGTTAAACACATTTCTTTTCGTTACTAGATGTATGGCAAAATATTACTGTTTCTCAAAAGCGATTCCACCGAGCCGCCGTGAACTCAGTGGTAGAGTTTTGCGTAACATTCGGGAGGTCGCGGGTTCGATTCGAGCGGTCGACCATCCTGACAGGTTTCTCCAGGGTTTTTCCTCAGTCACACTAGGCACTGCCGAGATGGCACTTTTAACATAGGCCCTGGCTGACACCTTCCCAAATCCTTTCCCCTCCCCCATCCCGGCATGAGCCTTAGATACCTAAAGGCCATAAATAAATATTAAAAAGAAATCAAAAGTGATTCTCCACCTACATGAATAGATTATACCTTTTATATCCGTAATTTTTAATCCGCAATGGCCAAGGATGTTCGGTTTTCTTTACAAATTTTCAGATGTTAGAGGGAAAATCGGTCCATATTACCTCTATACTTGGATTTCTACTGAACATAGTATTCTTGGTTTCTAATATTTTGACACTAGGTTGGATGTTAGAGACGTCTTTATACAGAAGCTCGCACTTGATGTGTGGATTAAACAGTAAAATCCTCACTTATCTGCAACTCAAACAACGGGAATGTCAGGTGAGTTGCCTAAGGAGTAGGATATGCTACTTTGAACCATAGAAATCTGTTTTCATTGCGCGCTAGCTACGTGTTTGCTTGTGATTTGGTTGAGGAGCCAATTAAAACATTTGTTAAAGTATTTCTATTAGCGCATATATGAAAAGTCAGTAATAATGGCCATGATCTGCTGTTCAATGTCAAGTAACGGTTCCACTTTAATTAACATTGAACAAGGTTCTTTCTTTTTTCAATTTCCGATTTTATGGTCTGAATTGGTAACTTTCATCTTAAACTTCTAAGCGATGACGTCCCTCGGCAATAACTCGTCTTTGCCTGCCTGGTGAAAGTGTGGGTAACCCTGAGATATCAGTCAAGATGGCCCGCGACAGAGCACAAACCTGCGTGACTCCCCATTGTCGATCCAAGAACCTTGACATTACCGATTAGACAACAAGGCCTGAATTTCAGTGTACAATGACTTTTAAAGTTTCCACGAGTTAAACCCGTAAGTTATGTTTGACTTTTCGATTTATACACAACAATACTTATTTACAATTAAAATAATCTCTTACCTGCTACTAGCATCATAAATATTAGTCCTAACATGTAATAGATACAGAAGTTCATTTTTAATTTTCTTCTGTCATAAGAAATTACAAACTAAAATAACTTCTTGTTTTCTAACTGATTTTCACAGCCCTATGTACTGCAACTAAACCTCCGGCATGGGTGCTGGTCTTCAAATAACTAGAAACCTCCCTCTGTAGCTTTTTAATATATGAAATTTTAAGTTTTATATTATATTTGATTCATTATTGTCTCCTTTGGCTAACTTACTCATGCATTTCACGGTTAGATTATACGATACATTGAAAGTTCCAACGTTATTGTTGATCTTAATGAGTTTTATTTCAATGAAAAATAAGACATTTCTAAGGAATCGTGTTGGGAGTATGATTTGGTTCTTTATGTTGTCCTTTCAGCTCTTAGATTCTTTTAACAAAACATCGGAAGTTTGAAGAAAGAATTATTATGTTTGGTCTCTGTTGGTAAACAATTTGTCCTTGGGAATTACCACAAGCCAGTGATGAAGTGATTTATTTATCTGACCTTTTAAAGTAATTTAAATATGTTTGAAGTTGAAAATAGTGAAATCATCGTTTCTTCTGTCAAAATTTGTGTCTATGTACAGGATGAGCAAAAAGTCGATGTACAAAAGTAATATTATTACCATTATCTTCTTCCATTCTGTTACGGATTCAAAAACAAATAAAGAGAGCAGTACGAACATTAAAAATTATAGCTTGGTGCGGTACTGCTGCGTGGTCGCGTAGCAACGTCGTCTCGACGGGTAGCAAAATAATTCAACGTAAAACTCATCCCTACGTGGTATTATAAAAATATGCCCATTTGCGGTACTTCGACGAAGATATACAGAATTTCAGTGGACTATTCGTTTTCGGAAAAGTTCGGGTGTTTTCGGTAAAGAAATCGGTTCTCTAAAATCACTGTTCTTTGTGCATATCACTGTTATACAATAAACAACGCTTTGCTCACAGCTCCACTATAAAAGAACCTAAAAGTCTTACTTATCTTTCGTTTTCATCTTCTTCTTTTGGTCATTAACACTTATTAATACTTTTTGCCCATATACACCAGCTTACGTGAACCCCTATTTAGTTTACATCGAACACCTTCAGGTTACAAAACAGAAAGTGCACAATATTGAGACCAGGAAAAATAAATTAAAGTAACAGAAACATTCGACCAATTTTATTAAAAGATCTTTACTTAAAATAAATACAAAGAACGCATAGCTGTGCTACACAATGCTGCATAGAACCTCAGCTTAATTCTACCAAATTTCTAACACTAGTTTGCACTTACAAACGTATGCATACATAAACGAAGATGTCACTCACGCTATGAATAACCAGACATAAAGGTCATTTAAAAAATAATACGTTCTTAACATACATTCAATACTGATAATACACTTTTAAACGTTGACACAAGGTACAATAGCTAAAATATTTGAATACTACATTAATTCGTTATATAATCATATTTAACTGGTTTTGGCTATACTCTTAGTTCTGTGGAAACAACGGTTTTGTAAAACACAATTCATAATAATGGTGTAAGAAATAATGCAGAATGAAGGAATTTTACAGTCCACGAAATTTTAGATTATTTAATACATTTGTTAACCAATCTCAACATGGCAGACTGTCTAACCCTGTAAATTAAACAATATCGACTGCGAATTCGATCATTATTACAATCTTGTATTTTATGTTAAACGAGAAGCCACAGTAAAAGTAGCGTGTTGGGGAAGGCGGAAAGGTTGTGCCTTCTAGGTATAAAACTAAATTGAAGTAATGAATATTGTAAACTGCTTAGTCGAAAAACAAGTAAACTCCTATGTGAACTGTCCAATTTAAGAACATTTGTGTTATCAAATTAACAATGCATAACTTTCTATTACAACCTACCATTATTTCGCAATGACAGTAAAACAATAATCACCCATACCTGCATTAAGTAGAAGCCAAATCTAATGCTGCTTAAAACTTAAAATCAAATCTAACATTGCCAGTAATTTGATCCTGAGAAGCGCGAACTCGTGTCACAAAATCAAACCTCTGCTGTTAGATTTGATTTTTATGGTATGTAGAGCTGGAACTTAAAGACGTTAATACTGACGCTGTACTCACATGGTTGAAACCTCCAAGTTAAGCTCTTCCTCTAACAATACTTTTATTAACTTGTGTTACATTTATCTTCGTGGATTTGTGTTCACACTATACAATAATGTTATAGAAATATTGCTTTGTATACTCCTGGCACTCTGAATATTATTTTATACGATAAAAGAACCTGATTCAGAAATAGTCCTAGTATTCTGATTTCCCAAGACTTTCCTGTCAATTTTTAAAGATGGTTGTTTTATAATCCTGCGCACTCTAGAAAATGTAACTAATGGTGTATCAACTTTACTCTTAGGATATGAGATGGAACCAAAGTTATCAAGTTTACAAAGATTTACTGTCAGCTATGTCAAAGTTCTTTTCATTGCGCTTTTTCCAACTTTGTGTAATGCGCATAATCCAGTAAATCGGACTAATCTGAACATGCATATTCTTGATGACAAATTGTTTATTTTAAGATAATGTAGAAATGAAGCTGACCCTTGAAGATTAATAATTGTTGAAGGAAGCAAGAGCACACATGTAATGAATCATATCTATACCTAATCTTTACAATCAAATCACATAGTTACATAACATTATATGTCCTAGCTAATCTAATTTCAGGTAATAAGTAAACTAACCTATTGACAATTGTGTCACACAAATTGTAGTATGTTATTAATGAAAGTGTAGAATTGCAGATATTTCGTTATCTTCATAATACCAGATGATTATGGAAATGTATTGTACAAAGGTAGAAAGAAGTTTGTAAGATTTGATCACAATACCTTGTAAATTTGTCCGTGATAATATGTTTGTGAATGTCTTTAGAATAATTCGTATTCGTCCGATTTCAATGTAAATTTGGTGTCTTAGAGTAACCTACTCGCATAAGAATTGTAGAAACCTTTCTCATCTGCTATCTAGCGTTATTTATAATGTAAACTAGTTGTATTACTCATGTAAATAGCACGAAGCATATTCAGGGCCAAACTACAGTACTTACATTACATATATCTGCTATTAACTAGTTTAAATCAGCCCAATTTGCTGTGAAAACGATTACACGAATGTCCCATGAATTGAGAAACAATATTTTGTCAAAATACTTGTGTTGGGAATAGTAACTTTGTCTTTCCATATTAATACATTCAAAAACTCATTTACGTGATCAATCCTTTTCATCCACACGTTTAGATACAAAATTAACACACACACACACGTTAGTAATTTTCAGCGGTGATTCTGAATAAGTGTTCATTTAATGCAACATAAATGTTGCAACTACCATCCAGAAAAATGTAACAATGGAGAAAGTAACCAAAGCTGCACTGCTACAGGTGGAAAGTTCATTAACCAAATCTGCGTAGTCATGTATTCCCGGTTGCAGTTGTATCTCATTAACGTCCAGCATATTTAGTGTGTTGTCCTACAAGATAGAGAAAAAATATAGTTAGTGTACTATGGCATGTTTCAAAGGTAAAGTTCAAAATAGTTTCTCAATATCCTAAAAATTTCCTGTGCTTTTCAGAAAATAATTTTTTAGTTGGAACTTACACTGATGTTTTTGCAAAGTATAGGAGCTCATCCAAAACGGGTAGATTTAGAACAAGAGGAGGAGCCAAAATCTGAAATTATCCTCATGTCTCTTAAACAATTATACAGCTATTAAATTGTTCTCTCAATGTTGTTAATATTTTGCTCCTTGTAATGTATTGTTGAATTAATTAAAATTATATTTATTAATAAAAGTGTGGTACAGTTACTTAACAAATTGCGAACTATGAAGTAAGGTCTAAAGTTTAACTCATCATAATTGTAAATGCTGAATGAACTCTCCGTTCGCTGCACGGACAACATCATGCTGATAGCAGAATTCATCTCAAATGCGTCTGAGAGTATCTTCTGTCACAAAATTTACTTCAGCTACGATTCTTTTCCTGAGCTCATCCAAGTGAGGGGATAATGATGAAACATTAACAAAATCGTTTACGTGTCCCTATCAAAAGAAATCACATGGTGAGGTGTAACTTCGTCTAAACGCACGCTGCACCGTAATCACAAACTCAGTCTTGCTAAATTTGAGAACACAAAACGCCTTCTGTTTACTAGACGCCATTTTCTCAATAACTAAGCGCAGCGGCTGTTTGGATGCTAGTAGTGACATCTAGTGGTAGTCATATATAACTCTGGACCAGGGCCGTTCCCGTGGGACAAGTCGCATTCATCTCGGATTCATGGTTGCGGAGATATACGGTTTTAAAATGGGGTCATTTTTTTTAAAACACTGTATTTTAAGCAACTTTAAGTGCGTCAGTTACTACAGAGGATTCACTCTCCTAAGGTTATAATATCCTAATTTGACTTCAATCACGGCGACACGGTGTGACTATGGATGATGACTAACGGTATGTTACATACCCTACTTTATGGAGAACTATGCTGTATGGAAGTGAGATGTATCAGTTGCAACCATTGGTGAAAGACCCCTTTCTGCGAAGGGACTTTCATTGTGAAATTCAATACAATGTGAATATGTAAATGAGAATTGAATTAAACATCAGCAGATGTACAATGGCAAAGATCGACCATCAATACAAAAACATATACCTTGGTGTCTGAAATTATTCCACTTGACGGTATGATGACACTTAACTGATTTGTTAACCTTTGGGATATCTGGTTCAGAAAAACACGCTCGAATGCAGATAAAGTAAACCCATACTTTTTATTTTACAATATGGGTTTAAATAAACGGAAAGGATTTAACTGGCTTACCTCCAATAACAGATCGATGATTCCATTAAATGGACCACTAAGATGGAATGCATTCACTCTGTCCGGTAGATCAACTCCAAACCATGCTAAAAACCTCTGCAATGTAGTATCTATTTCGGTTTGTTGTAACCGAGACATATCAGGGTGTGTGATCAGCTGTAAAATGAAACAAGAAATTCAGTGGATTAGAAACTAACGCAAACTTAATTACCTTCCTGTAACCACCATACAAAGGGATACAAATCCCAGAAATGAATTTGTCATTTCATGTCTCAGTTGAGTGAGTACTAAACCTTTGGCTATGTTAATCAGTGGTCGAATGCGGTCGAGAGATATGTGGTGGATATCATCCCCTTAGTCCAAAGAAAGGAAAATAACCATGCCTCCATTTGGGTGAAACGAAATAAATCATCACAGATAGAAAATATTACTTTGATGTCATTCATAAATTTACTAGTGTCCGATATCAGCTAAAACTTAAGTGTGATACTTCAAATTTAGTGTTAAAAGTCGGTAATTAAATTCGTACATAATGTGTAACTTTTAAGCCCATATTATGGTTGGTCTTGGATGGCTTTTAATGTAGAAAACACAACAGATATAGGGTTGCACAGCTAGCATTAAGACTGAGTTCGAATATCCCAATCATGCCATTCACCTAATTAATATTCGTCAATTCGATCACTGATCTTACTAAATATTTGTTATTATGATCTAACAGTTCGAGTATTTGACAACTGTGACCACCGTCAATCGCCACCAAGGAAAAATATACTACACTGCCTATCGTCTCTTTTCGAAGCATATTTCGAAAATGTAAGCGGTAAAATTATTACTCGGTTAAAGTCCTTATCTGGCCTAACGTAAACTAATATATCCTAGGCTAACATTACTAAATATAACCTAGTAATAAGTAAACAGGAAGTTAAGAGCTATTTCACTTTAACTTCCTAATACATAAGCACAAACTTTATACTTTCTTTGGTTTAAAATATTGTTTATGTTAAAACGATTACCTCTGGTGTCTTTACAGTATTAAACATAACGGTTATTAAGTCAATTTTCGAAATGTGTCTTTTGTGTTCAAGCGTTACAATTTAAGATAAATTACATGATTATTTAGCTATTTCAAAGCTATGTTGTTGCAATTGTCAATGAGTATCCCTTCTCAAAGTCGGTTTTACACACTTAATTTTATTAATAGATAAATTGCTGCATCCACCTCAAGAATGGAGACAGAAACAATTGAATTCAAAATTTGGAAATCACATAGCGTTTCAGTGCTATGTAATTTGGTTGGTTTTGAAGTTTTATTTTTGAAAATGGTCACATAACTTCCCCATGAGGAAAATTCGGCGGGCCTCCGGTGGTCCGACTTCATAGTTGGTGGGCCACCGGAGACCCGCCGAGTTTTCCTCATGGGGAATTAAGATATGCTAGTCTATAGGTTTAATACTAGGGAAAATAAGCGTCTCTTTTCTAAGGAAACAAGATAATCAGAGAAATATTTTCCACACTAAAACTGAAAAAATACTAGTAAACAGTCAGGATAGTCAACATGACTGTTAATCCAAAACCTTTCGACTGACTGCGAGTTAGTTTTGAAGTTTTCCGCTAATAAAAAAGTCCAGAAAATATAAGCACAAAAAGAGTTCAATCCGGAAGTATTCGAGAATGCATGAAACTTGGCTGAAATAGTTGAACTTAAATAACATATAAAAACTCCTTATAATTCCAGGCTGTGCTTCGGCCGCCATTCAAAATGGCGACCAAAGAATTTTTTTTTCATTTATCTCATAAATGGTGCCCTGCATAGAAAATTTTTCACAAATACAAAATTTAAGATGGTATTTCTTTTATATATATCTAAATAGTTAAAATATATTTTTCTCTTTAAATTCGGTTTTCGGTTGAGTTAAAATCTGCAACATTAAAACTGGTGATAACTTTGTAAGAAGTGAAAAAAAATGGTAATAGTGGCTTAGAAAAATACACGATCTTTAATTTTATTCTGAAAAATTTTTGTATGAGCACCGTTCATGAGATAAATGCAATAAAATAAACTTTTTAAAGACATACTTTTCTTAAACAATTCGTACTGGAAAGTAAAAAAAAAATTGTTTATGAATGACTATTTATTTATTTTGTGGGCCAGTCTAGTAACTTTGGACTTCGACCCGCCACGATTCGTCTTTAGCTGTTAAAATGCACACCCATTCCCCTGCCGGGACTCGAACCCCGAGACCTTCGAGCTGATGGCCTACCGCCGCAGACCGCTTGGTTATGCATGACTAAAAAGGAAAGCATGAGGCGCGCTATCATATGCAGTCACTTTATAAATTCTTCAATTGGCGCGCCCCATGCTTTTCTTTTTAATCATGCATAAAGAAAATTGTTTTTTACTTTCTAATACGAATTGTTTAAGAAAAGTATGTCTTTAAAAAGTTTTTTTTTCAGCTAATTCGGTGTGCGGATACTTTTTTTCAAGCTAATAATTTTGCGACCCAAGTCATAAAGTGTTCTGCAACCAGTCAAAACACAGCACCATTGCAGGCTAGTATTGATTTTAGGATAAAAGAGTCCATATTAAAAAATAAAAATATTAAAATTTGCTTTTAAAATGTATAGAAATGTATGAAAGTAACAATGGAATATTGTATTGGCACCCGACTTACGTCACTGTGCAAAATTTCATCATTGTATGGCGTCGGGAAATGAGTTAAATTAACGTTGCAAGATTTGAGGACAACACGAATCATTGTGAACTAAGGAAAAATGGCGGTCGTAGCACAACCTGGAATAATGGGGAGGTTTTATATGTTGTATATTTCAACAAGTACTACATTTCTGCCAAGTTTCATGCTTTTTTTCGAATTTCTTTTGAGTCAAATATCTAATTTGACTGGACTTTATATTATTTTGAGTTTTTAAGTTCTTGTCTGCAACTCGCCAATGGAATTGGGATAATCAATTTGAATTTTATTTAACGTTTTAGAGAATAATCCATGTATTATATTATATTACCTCTCCTGCTGGTGCTATTGACAGTAAGCACCTCGATCTAGCTGCTTCTGATATGGAGGTCAACGTGTTATCTTTGCATAAAATTTGAAAATCTTCTGGGTGCAGTAGTCCCTTGGCCCAATCATAATTGGAAGGATTGTCTACAAGAAAATGAAGTAAAATAATGTTACGTAAATTTGCTATGCAAATAGATATATTTTGAGCTGTTAATCACTTATATAATAATACGTTTTTGTAGTATCAATTTTTAGGAAATCATTACTATCGTCCAGGAATACCGAAGATTCATAGACAAGGTGAACTGATGGTGGATAATCATTGCCTTCTATTGTGACATAAATTTTGAACTACAACGTTCGGTATATCCTGACCAGGAATTGATCTTGAGATCATTTCATTAGAAAGCGACTAACTATTCCATAAATACATGTTCTATATACGGTGACTAAAATTTGGGGGAAGCTTTGAAATTCTTATGTTCTTTTCCGAAACATCTCTACTTCTCCTACTTTCATCATACCACCATAATATTCACTTCACAAAACATATCAAAAGACACTTCGTAATATTTACTCAAACTTTTCAGCTTACGAGGTGTGCCAATAAAGTACTGAGATAGTATCTTTGTTTCCATGTATAGCAACAGTATTAATAACAAAAGAGCGTCAAAATCTGCACGTTCTCACTCGACCTGCAGTTCAAGTTACAACTAGCTAATGTGAGCATTTTCTTTTTTGCAATCCTTTGTGCAGATGTGAATATGCGAAGATGCAGAGAAGTCAGCTGGCTACTTACTGCAGCAAAATTTCTTAAATTATTATTCCACTTTAACGAATACCTTGTTTTACAGTTCTTAATTACGTTGAATTAACACGACGTCTTTGGATTGTGGAAAGATTTTCAATTGTCAGTTATGAAGACTTCTGTGTTTTTCTAACGATTCGAATGTTGCGAAACTAAATTGATTAGGCACATACCACACTTTTCAGAGTTTTGGGTTTTGGTAAAGCGAGCGTAAAGTCGGTTAAGTCAAAAAAGTACAAATTGAGAAAATCGAAGTTCAAATTTCGAAAAAAATCGTGGTAAATCGCCAAACAAAATTATGGCAGTTTTATATGTTTAGTATCCTGGGTACTAAGAAAAATTTTCTCTCAAAAGATTACGAAAATTTCAACAAAGGATCACAAAGTGTCTTAACCCTTGAGAAAATCACCTAATAGGTTTAAGTTTATTCAAAATAAAAGCTCACAATTTTCGTCAGTTGAAATTGAAACTCCCTCATCTACCTGAAATACTGTATATTCGGTTTACACTGCAAGAAACTGTCGTTATAAAGTTTACACTTACCCAATATATTTCTGATTGTTCTATAATTAGCAATAGCAATATCGCCTCCATCTTCTTCGAATAGACATCGAACAGCACCCTCACTACCTAAATAGATTTCCTCGTCATGTTTCAAGAGGCATTTTAGTGGTCTTGTACCTAAAACAGAAACAACAAATTTAAATTAAAGTTGTATTATTGATGCAGTATGCACGTTATAATCTTTATATTTGAATTAAAAAGGGCATCATTATAAGCAATTATTAGGTTTCTTTTTATTATGGAATAACTCATAAACCCGCTTGCTAAGCGGATGAAAAAATTAAATCCTTCCTTAGGCTCTCTTTTCATGTATGTGCTGGTCTCGAGCTTCGCATGCGATTTGGATGAGTAGTCAATTCGCAAGCGACGTACACGGCTAGCGCGCACATGGAAAGGTGGTCTTACATGCAACCCAAACCCGAAAGTTGTACAGGTTCAACATGAGATTGAATGTATTACTTGTTTACAAAGTCTAAATACTTTTTAAATTTGGTATATTAATCCTCTTTTTTTATGAATCAAAAAGTGAACTTTTTTTTTTTTTAATTTCTCTGTGAATTAGAATACCATATGATTGCAATGTATTTTAACTTTGAACGAACATACGAGGAAATGTAACATCTAATTGGCTTCACCTGGAAGGTTAGCCTGAAAAAAGTGCGAAATTTTGGACATTTTACAGCCCTTTTTTCTGGTAAAATTCCCTCTAAAGGAAAAAGCCCTTCCTTTAATTGTGAACTACGAGAGGAAACGGGTAGAAAACTGACAAGTAAATCCTGATTTGTCGTCTTATGGTAGGGATTTTTTTATCACTTATCAGTATAAAATGGAGTGACAGTAGAGAGAGAAGAAAAAACAACAGAAGTTTAGCCCTCAACGTTTCCTGAAAATGTCCGTCCAGTTGAAAGAGCAATTTGTTAAATACAGTTCACTTAGTAATACCTTAATAATCAAATTCATTTTACATTTAAATTCTGACGACCCTTATTTATAAAGAAGCGCATGGGACTGGAAGATAATTGTACCACAATTTGAAATTCAAATTTGTTGTTTATATTTAAAATAACATTTTTAAATACATGTACATCAACATTTTTAATCTTAGATAAATCAAATTTCAGATTCATTAACGAAAGAATAAAAGTCACGAAAAATTACATAGGTGATAACTAAATAAATGAGTAAAAACCTAGATAGATGGATTTCTTACCTGGTCCAGAATTACCAAGTCCTTTACAAAGAGAACAAAGATTGTCGGGACTCCCAGGTTCGAAAATTTTTGCTCCCGGTGCACAGGCTTCTTTCAACAATTTGCTCACTGAGGCATTGTAAGGACACACTGGAGGTAATATTTTCCGTTCTTTGGCAGTCCGAATAAAGGAAACCCAACCTAGGATTAAAATATAAATTTTAGTAAAATTCGTATTAATTTTTGGGTCATTTTAGTAACTTATAACTTCGGCTTGCCTCGAATCTGTTAGCTGTTGAGTTTCTAAAATCCAGAAATATGCATAATCCAGACAGGATTCGTACCCAGGACCTAGGAATCCTGGTCTAACGCCCTTGATCTCACTACTACAGCGACCAGTAAAATACGAAGCAAAAGAAGGTTGGATTTACATAAGAATCTATGAACATTTTGCTGGGGTTTTTTTTGTTTTTGTTTTTTGCCTCTCTTTGGTGTAAATCTATTTTTATTGAAGGAGCTGTTAAAACTTTTACAAAGATATTCTCATATTATCCACTAATGTATCAAATACTGTGTAAGAAAATGACTCATTAATGGAGAATTACTAAATTGTATTAATGATAATTATTTTTAATAAAATTTCTCAGTTAATAACTTTTAGAGAAGACGTTCACAAACCTAGAACGAAAATCACATTTGCTAGAGATTAAACTCTGATTAATATAATTATAATGATAATTGGGTTAGGTCCGAGAAAATACCTGAAAGAATAATTGTCTATAAATAATTGAATTTGATTTCATAACATACTGAAAATGTCATGTGCTGTTGATAGTTTTTTTAATATGTCAAAATATAAACAAAGGTTTGTAATTTACATAATTAATAGTTTGTGTGCAACGTGACGTTATTGAAGTAACCAAGGATGTCACAATTAGACGGTAGACCGAAATTGAAAAACCTGAATTCGAAAATAACGACGTCAGTCTGCCATCTTGGTATGCCCAACCAGAAATTAGGAAAGTAATTTTTAAAAAAATGAAAGTAATCAGCTTATAAAACCGAGGTTTTACTCTTCTTTAAGTTGTTTAATTAACGTTTAACCAAATTATCATATTAATATTAAAATTGTTTGTAAAGACAACTGTCCTAACCTGTGGATGGGCACACTAAGATGGGCGGATTGACGTTACGTTCTGATTGCTTTTGGACTATCCTATAATTCTAACATGCTTGGTTACTTCGATGACATCACGTGATAGGCAACATATTCGTTCTATAAACGTTACTTTGTGTGACTATCTTTTAAAAACAATCACAAATAAATTTATTGTATTATCTCAGGGTGAGTTCTATCACAACGTACTGAATTTCCTTATCACAAATCTAGCATGATTTATCTAAATGGAGAATGTTAACCCAATGCAAAGGATCTGCAAGCTTTAGAGACATCAAGTGCTTTCATTGAGAAGCTTCTAGCGTGAACTCTCAAAACGGAGAAAGCTAGCCAAATGAAACGAACTTGTTCCTTTCAAAGTAAGCAAAACAAAAGTGGCGGATCAATCGAGGCTGCTTAAACCCAATCTGAAGTCACTTTCTCTCTTTGTGGCCCTAGCCTGGTGTCACAGACGGACAAAGTATTTTTTTTAAAAACAAAAATGGGATTCGTCAAAAAATAATAAACCCTCAATTTATTAATTTTGCATACAGATTTTGTACCAATCGCTGATGAACAACACTTTCACTTCATCCTAGAATGAACCCACGATATATATATATAAAAGCTACCAACAACGACACAATTTCGGATTGATCGCTCAATTGTTTTGTTGTATGCAGCTGCAGAAGATAAGATAAAATGAGTTGTATGGGCGGTAACAGCACTATGGCTTACTTACGCCCTTCCCGAACACCTGCAGAACTACTTTGTGTGTGAAATTAACTATACAAGATGTGCACTTTTGTATGCAACAGTGGAGATATATGATGCTGAATTTAATTTAAACATCACCTTACAAACTGTGAAAATGATCCTCATAGTGGACATCCGAAAACAGCAATGTCACAAAATATCAGCAACAAAGTGCATCATATTGTTTTCACTATTGTCCGTTGAAGATCCAAAATTATAATGTCTGTAAGGCATCTCAGATAAATAACACATCCTAGAACATCTTAAACAGAAATTATTGAATCGGTTTGAAAAGGATACGGCCACTTTGTCCAGCGATTTGTAACTACAAAGGAATCTTGGGTTCGCTGTAACACACCACAGTGAACGTAATGGAAGTGTGTTGATTCTAAGCCACCAAGATAAGGCAAGAGGCGTTTTGTCAACAGGAAAGTGATAATTTCTATCTTCTGAGACGTTAAGGATATCTTTACAAAGAACAAAAACAACTAAAGTGTTAAAAGAAGCTTAGTCAAATTCATCACATCAATCTTGCAGACAACTGTTGTTGCCATGGAGAAAATCAATAAAGTAAGAATTACTGCCCTATTCAACAGATTTGCCCCATCATATTATTTTATTCCCAACACTAAAAATAGTTCTTGACGTGAAAGTTTTTTGTCAGAAGGGTGGCAAATTCAATCGGCCATTTTGATGATCTTCCCGAGACGCACTTGGCACAAAAGCACTGGACCATCACCGGAAAATCTCTATTGAATGGTAATGTTGAAATCAAGGAATTTAAAAAAAACAGTCTCCAAACTCTTTTATCCTGAAAACTGAACTTTTCAAATGGCTTTTGTACTTATAGGAGGTCTATAATACAACGGAAGTAGAAAGTGAGACAACTACGCGTTCAGTACAAATAAAGCATAGGTAAATATTTTCGTTCCTGGCTCCGCTAGAAGCACAAAAGTTCAGATGTTAATATCGCAGTATCTTTTAATACAATAAGTATAAGTCGCGCGGGCCGATGAACAAACATTTGAGGAAAGGACTGATTAGATGTTTTGTACGAAGCCGAAACTTAGATTCTTCAAAATAGTGAAGAAATAAAATAGGCTGCCGTCAAAATGTGAATATGGAGGAGAATGAATGGACAAAGGTGTATAATGACGAAGTGCTGTAGAGAGGAGGACAAATAATATTGGCAACAATAAAGAGAAAAATAAGGTGGCTCGGACATTGACTATGGTACATTAAGGATTGTAATTAAATGTGTGGTTGGAGGGGAAGAGAAAGAGGAAGAAGATATATCAAACTTCCTGAGAGTGCTAAAGAAGACAAATTGCATACTTAGACAAAAACTAATATGCAACATCGGGAGGAATGGAGAAAGTTTAATGTCTTGACTAACCTACCTTTTTCGGCGGAACGCTAAGGATGATGATAATGATTTGTACTACTAAACTGGTAAATTTAATTTCCAGAAATTCTCACATATTCTCTAACTTTATAAAAATGTTACTTTTGAAAGCATGAAATCAAATACTAATTTTGGAAATTGTAAAACTTATCTACATCAATTAAGATTGGTTTATCCACCTATTGCTTTGTATAATTTTATTTGAAAGGTTTCGAAAAACTAAAATTACACATTTTATATAAACTTCTTACTTGTTGTGTTGGATTTTATTGAAATTTCTAAAAAAAAAAAAAAAACTAAGACATTTAAATAATGAACCATTTTGTTTCGAAGTTTTGAAAATAATTTTCTTTTGCAAACCAGGAAAATAAAGTTCAAAGCCACTAATTACCACACGGGATGACAAGAGATGAAAATCAGAAATTACCTAGCCCACCGTACGACGGAAAACATGCAGCCTTGTTACTGATGTCTTCCCATTTTTGCACGCTCCCACTTTTCTTGATTAGTGCAGCAATTCCGTAAGTACCACCACTTCCGTCATCTTGAAATAATTTCGCTGTCAAGTTGAATTTACTGAAACAAATATTAAGAATGTTAGATCTTGTTGTACACCAAATTAATTTTAATACAACACGAACCTTACAGAACTACAGGGGTTGGACAAAAAAATCTAAAACGTTTGAAACAGTGTGAAAATCATACCTAGTATGGTGTGGGGCCTCCTTTTGCGTCCGAAACAGCTTGGATCCGACGTGGAATGGACGTATACAGCTCCTGAATCGTGGTGTGTGGAATGTTGTACCATTCTTCCTCCAAAATATGCTCCAGTTTCTTAAGGGATGATGGTGGAGGGTAATGAGACCAAACATGCCTTTCTAACACAGACCACAATGGCTCAATGATGTTCAGATCTGGTGATTGTGGGACCCAGGGGAGGTGTGATAGCTCCTGGTCATGCTCCTCAAACCATGATTGCACCGTTTTTGCAGCGTGAAAGGGTGCCAAATCATCTTGGTAGATGCCATCACCATCCGGGAACAATGTGTGGGCCATCGGTAGACCCTGGTCCCCCAAAATGGCCTCATACGCCTTAGCATTCATCATTCCATGCAGGGCTATGATGAGACCTGCA
>JAGDQP010012484.1:7673-50169 GCA_022664845.1 Lepisma saccharinum
ATAATAATAATAATAATAATAATAATAATAATAATAATAATAATAATGACAATAATGAACATATTATTTGAAAAGTTGTGTTATGAATTATTATAGTTTATTGTTAATAAATAAGACATTATTGTGTCTTATCTTACATTTGAAACATACAATAGAAAGAACAGTCTTATGATATTATTTAGTTGAAAAAAATAAACAGTAGTTTGATCTAACTGACAATGGAGAAGAGGAAACGTATTTAGCTTTATTTGCTTCTTCCCATCCATCAGTTTCATCTTAGAAAACGTCAACGAACGCTTCGAAGAACTCATTACTTATCTCTGATGGCTATCTTATTTTCGTTAGATTCTAACGAACAATTTGTTTGCGGGCAGAAATAGTTTGAATAGTAATCTGCAACGCTAAAATCACTTAGATCAGATAACATTATCTAAATGACGCATTCACCACGATCTTCTCTAGTTTGGCATCAGGGCTGTTTCATTTCCTTCACAATTTGCCAGCCTCCAGCAGCGACAGATGAAAATCAGTGTAGAGGAATCAATGCTTTTGCACCACATTCATATGTAGAAAGTTAACAATAGTACATACATTCTACATATTTTCATAGTTTGTATATAATTACGAACATCTCTGGGTCTATTCTATGGTTAATTCTGAAGACGAAGATAGGAGATGAATTTACTGCTAATATTTTTTTTTAATCTTTACTGAGATGTTAATAAAATATGTCATTAACAAGAACGAGACACCTGTCCGTATGAAATCTTTTGTGAACTGTAAAAGCAACAGGTTCAATTGCATCTCACATATCACGCCTGATTGCACTGGGATCGATTTACACTAGTGTGGGCACATGTAATTTATGGACTTTTAATTTCGACTCTGCATTATAAATCTCTTTGCAGTTCATGTCAGAATTTTTATCTCTTACAATTTATCCTTATTTTGGTCTTTTCAGTATTCAGCATCTGAAAGATGATTGAATAAAATATTCCAACTGAATCTTCCTTATTAATTATGCTGCCTTCCGCATTTTGTTCGCAGGCAGATTTCAGATCTAATGTATTTGAAGAAGGGGATCCAAGTGTAGTTTCAGTAATTTGTGATGTTTCCTGTTTTTTTTTTTCATTTATAAAATTGAATTTTGACTTAGGCATCATTGGCTCCGGCGCAAATAAACTCGGAAAAAGGATATTGGAAAGAAGTCGGCCAAGCCCTAGTTTGTAGTCCTCATCACACCTTGTTCCTGGTGTGACTAAAGATAAACCATGAAAACATCAGTCGGGATGGATGACCGCTGGAATTTCTCCTGGGATATTGTGGTTACTAAGTCAACGTTCTCGCAAGTGAGCTACGGCTGTTAGTTGTATTTTATTGATGTCGCAAAATTGAGGTATCCTTTTGATGAAGTATAATGAAATGAATGAATGAATGAGTCATAGTGAATGAAAATATGTTTAATAATATAATGCAGAGACAATTCGTACCTACTGACGTTGTAACGCCTGTAAATCCATCAAATATCTTCAAAATGCATAGACACATTCTTGCACGATAGAATGCGACCTGTGTTTAAATCTGACATAGTATATTAAATGATTTTCAATTTTCTCCTCAATCCCGGTCACACTAGAGAATCTTCATACTCTATTTAGTATTGAGACTTCGAGAAGTGTGCGCTTTCTGTTAGTAAGTTTTATATGCATGTAATCAACTGAAAGTATCAACTAACTTTAATGGGATATTTGAAACTGGTATTGGAAATACTACTTTTAATGATAATTTATTAATATACAAAATCGACAGTTCCCTACGCGAACGTGATGGTATATTCCAACGAAAATTTGCTTTCCTCGATAGAACGTTAATGTGACGTGTTTCTAACTATTATATGGAATTGTGACCTAGATTACCTATCCAAGTTAATAGTATAACATTTGTACTCGAAAGCGAATAGAATAAAATGAACTGCGTTTCTGACGTTCTCATTTGAGTGTTGAAAACAGTTTAAATTTTAAACTACATTTCAACGAAAACAGTTTAAATTTTAAACTACATTTCAACGAACATTTAATTTTGTTAAAAGGGCCTTAATGTGAAGTGTTTCTAACTGCGACATGGATTTCGCTTTATATGGGGTTTTCTAAGGCGACATATTGAACTTATTGGGAAATACAAATTTACTAGTACAGCGATGGCCAAACGGTTAAATAAGGAAAAATGCACATATTTTTTGTTCTTATTCTTACACGATGGTGAAACGAGACGTCTGGATTTTTGGCGCTTTCAGGACAACTTTTTCTTATTGATACCGTGACAGGATAGTAAATCTTAATATGACTTCGTGAATCAGGGGGCAATGTGTCAAGCTACCAACGACAAGTACGAAACGTTAAAGTTTCGAAGCCTGCAGCAGACTTTGAGGTTATTAACTCTTGGAAAGTTAATATTATATATCATGATGCAGCGGGGGCTATTCGGGTGAAGTTGGTGAAGCTGTACTTCACCTATTATTTTATTTATGTATTCATTAAATAGAGAAAGCATAAGTTTCAAAATACTGAAATAAATAACATAAAATGCCAGCAAGAACAACACGAACTCGTCTTATTATAGTTTTAACCAAAGTAATTCACAATTCTTACTCTAGAAGGCGCCATCAGTCTTGCAAAGTAAGCTGCTTTGTTTTCTCAGTAAAAGGATGGAGGAAAGGAAAGAAAGCATTTAGGATTGTCTTTAGCTACCTTTTCTTAACTGACTGACCTTGTGCGGAAGTGAGTACCACTATATGTAGCAGAAGGTGTAGTTCTCGGTCAGGCCATTCCGACCAATCAGAAGCGGCCTTTCTTTCCTACCCTGTGGCGCATGTGAAGCTCTTTCCTGCTCTTTCCAAATGAGATTTTCTGCCCAGTGCATAGTGAGATCCTGGAATTATTTTCTACAAATCCCACGATAGCTAAATTTTGAATGTTTGCGACAGGCCGCGGTTGTCAAGAGTTTCATCACCTGTATGATGTATAATCCAGATTGTATTACTAGAAAATGTACGGTAAATTGGATGCTTAGCATCTTAGCTAAAGTATGTACAATTTTTATAACCAAGTATGTTGATCTATCATCACGGTTTTAATATAAAACGAAAGGAAAAATTGAAACGCATGTTGCAGACAAACTAGACAAATTTCAACGTAAATAAAACTATTAAGTCTCTTTCCACTCAGTGTTAAATGCAGAAAATTCACGAGGTGTGTAGGGGTGGGGTGGGGTGCAGAGGTTGCGCTAAAGAAGGGACTTTACTTTCAAGAACAATATTTTATCTTTCTCTATTGCTCATAACAGTCCCTGGAGAATTCTGAAGCTCCAGTGGGGATTTCTCTGGTCCCGCCCCTAGGTCCATCATTAGTACCATCAGATGTAATTATTAAACACTCATATCGGATTGGTCCTATGTCGAAGCCAAGTACTCACCTTTGGTGCTGGGGTACGTCGGATCTATCCCTGCTCATGCTATGGGGCTTTGCGGTGAACAAACACTGTGTGCGTCGGCTTTCTCGAGGTTCTCTAGTTTCCTCGCACTTTCCTCATTCCGCCAATTCATCTGATCATCATCCATACGGCCCAAGCCATAGTTGCCTAAAGGCCTTAAAATGTATTTTAGAAAATCGAAGACAAGAATGGGAATTAATCTGTCCATCAAATGTTAAAGCCACAATTTTCCACTTAAATGAAAAAAAAAAACGATATCCTCGTCACAATCCGGAGTGTATACAAATTTGATAAGTGACATAAATATTTATTTTCGCTTTATATTAGTGGCGTAAATATTAATATGTACAAATATTTATATTAATTGGTCGCATCTTCGCTATTAGGCTTTAAAGACTGCTTAAAAATCTTGTCGGTGATAAAATGATCGTGTAAGTTTATATTGCAGATACATACATTGATTATTTATGTGAATAAAATTTTAATATTAACATCTATTCAATGCATAAAATGAAAATAGCGAAATAAGTTTACTAGCTAGGGAGACTGGCTCAAACAGATACTGCCAAACCCTCCAGGATTTCAACCCGTGTAGTTGATTCCGAATATAATTCCAACCAGGGATTGCCTTTATATTTCTACCCAAACATATATTAGGTTGAAAGTTACAAGCAAATACTAGTTTTATAATTCTCCTTCGTAATTTATAACAAATCAAACACTGCCTAAACCTTTACCTTGAAGCATAGTACAGACTGAAATGCATACATTCGCAGTTATTGTGCACTAATGACACAGATATCAGTAATTGTTTAGGACAGATATTTAAGCAGATTATGAGGTAACAGAATTAGCAGTAAAAGTGTTGCAAAAAGGTTAGAAATGGAACCTGCTGGTTTGACGTGAATAGAAAAATAGATTTATTTTCTAGATTTGTAATTATATACGAGTGTTAGTTCATTAACCTGACGCTGGATGCGGTGGTCGACTGAATTGAGGCAGAAGGGTTCAGTTCACGGAGTGTCGGGAACGTGTCCCGGGTGCTGTTTGTGGAAACCTAAACTTAACTACTCGTATTTCTTTGACTAGCGAAGGAACCTGTACTAAAATGACACAAAAAGGAAGTTTAGGAAAAGTCCTTGTATCCGATCGAGTTTCTCTCCACTATTTCCTTCATTTTCTTCATGGAACCAACGCTTCATAAGCAGATCATTTCTATGAATTTTGTTGTAGGCATTCACGGAATATTTTTTTTTATTAATTTTTAGAGGATGTTTTGGGGTACATGCTTGATGTTTAGGCTATAATTTTTGATTTGACGGTTTGTCTTATTCTTTAGTTTTGTTAAGTGTTTGAGTTATTATTTTGATTATTATGGCTAGAGAAAAGGTCTTGTTCTCTTCTTTTTATAATGTTAGTTTTATTTGGTTAGTATTAGTATTGCTTTTTCTGTTGTGATTAAGCTTTATTTCTTCTAGTCTTTTTTATTTTATTTGTTTTTTGAAGGGTATTTGATCCCTACTTTGTTTTTAATTTTTGGTTGGGGGTACCAGCCAGAACGAATGCAGGCAGGGCTTTAATTGTTATTATACACTTTGTTATCGTCTTTACCTTTATTAGTTGGTATTATTTATTTTGGGGGAGTCCGGGGGAGTCTTGTTTTTTATAATTTGTGATACATTGATAGAAGAGTTTGTATGTTGGATTACTTGTGATATTGTATAATGATTTAGGCATTTTTGGTTAAAATGCCTATATTTTTAGTTCATTTATGATTACCTAGGGCGCATGTGGAAGCGCCTGTTAGTGGTTCTATGATTCTTGCTGGAGTTCTTTTAAAATTGGGAGGTTATGGTTTGTTGGGGGTTTCTCCTTATTTTGAGTCAATTGCTGTTAAGTTAAATTTGTTGTGATTTGGTATTAGAGTTGTTGGGATTTGGGTTGTTAGATTAATTTGTTTACGTCAGGTAAATGTTAAGTCTTTAATTGCTTATTCTTCTGTTGCTCATATGGGCTTGGTATTATTGGGAATTATAACTATTGGTGTTTGAGGATTTAGGGGGCTTTAATTTTGATGATTTGGCATGGGCTATGTTCTTCTTGCTTGTTTTGTTTGGCTAATATTTCTTATGAACCTTTGGGCAGCCAGAGCTTAATTATCAATAAGGGTATGATGTCTTTTATGCCAAGAATAACTTTTTGGTGATTTTTGCTGAGTATTACTAATATGGCAGCCCCGCCTAGTTTAAATTTGTTAGGGGAGATTAGCTTACTAAATAGAGTTATTGGGTGATCTTTTTTGAGTATGGGCAGGGTGAGCTTAATGTCATTTTTTAGAGCTGCTTATACTTTGTATCTTTATTCTTATACTCAGCACGGTAAATATTATTCTGGGATGTATTCTTGTTGAGGGGGGAGTATTCGTGAATACCATCTTTTATTTCTTCATTGATTCCGTTTAAATCTTTTAATTCTTTTTGTTGGGCCAAGTTTTCTGTGGCTCTAAGTTTTTGGCTAATAACTTAAGTAGTTTATTTAAAATTTTGGCTTGGGGGGCTAAGGAAAGTTGAGGGGCAACTCTTAGGTCGTGATATGATGATACCCTATTTGTGTTATTTCTTTTGTGTTTTTTTTGTTATTAGTTTTTCTTTTTTTGTTGGGGGGTTGCTTTAATGATTTTTGATACTAGTTTATTTGTTGAGTGGGAAGTTGTTAGAGTCAATAGAAGTTCTGTTGTTATGACTATCTTATTAGATTAAATGTCTTTATTTTTATGAGATTTATATTATACATTTCTAGTATAGTTATTTATTATAGCTGGCAGTATATGGGTAGGGATTTTTATATTAATCGTTTTATTTTTTTAGTACTTATATTTGTTTTATCAATAATATTATTAATTATTTCTCCTAATATTATTTGTATTTTATTAGGTTGTGATGGCCTTGGTTTAGTATCTTATTGTTTAGTAATTTATTATCAAAATGTTCGATCTTATAACGCTGGGATGTTAACTGCTTTGTCTAATCGGGTTGGGGGATGTTTGTATTTTACTTGCAATTGCTTGAATATTAAAATATGGTAGTTGAAATTATATATTTTATTTGGGTGAGTTACATGGCGGAAATGAAATAAAAATTATTATTACTCTTGTTGTAGTGGCTGGAATGACAAAAAGAGCTCAAATTCCTTTTTCGGCATGATTACCTGCAGCAATGGCGGCCCGTACGCCGGTTTCCGCTCTAGTTTATTCTTATACCCTAGTCACTGCCGGTGTTTATTTGTTAATTCGTTTTAGCGATGTTTTAAGTGATAGCTTTATAGGGAGGGTGTTATTACTTCTTTCTGGTTTGACCATATTCATGGCGGGGGTGGGTGCTAATTATGAGTATGGTTTAAGGAAAAATATTGCCCTATCTACTTTAAGTCAATTAGGGTTAATGATAATGATTTTGTCTATGGGATTTTCTATGTTAGCTTTTTTTTATTTATTAACTCATGCTCTTTTTAGGGCCTTATTATTTTTGTGTGCTGGGGCGATTATTCATGGGGTGGGGGATACTCAAAATATTCGATGTATGGGGGCCCTTGTAAGTCAAATGCCATTAACTGTATCTTGTTTGAATACTGCTAATTTAACTCTTTGTGGGGTTCCTTTTTTGGCGGGATTTTATTCTAAGGATTTGATTTTGGAAGTTGGGAGTATGGTTTGGATTGATTTAGTTAGATTTTTTCTATTAATTTTTTCGACTGGTTTAACTGTGTGTTATTCTGTTCGTTTAAGCCATTATTTGACTAGGATGGGTGCCGCCGGCATAAGCTGTCACGGGACTGGGGATAATTCTAATTTAATTATGGTGCGGGGCATACTGGGGTTGACTCTGGCTTCTATTTTAGGCGGGGCTATTATGAGATGGTTACTATTTTCTTGTTTTCCTGTGGTAGTATTACCATTGCCCCTTAAAATAGGTTCTTTAATTGTTAGAGGCCTAGGTGCTTGAATTGGGGTTTTATTAGGAAATTCGTGCTTAGGTAGAGGGCAGGGGATGTTTAATAGAACTTATTTTTTATAAATATAATAGGTTCTATATGATTTTTGCCATATCTATCTACTTAGGGGGCGCGTATATTAAAGTTGTCGATCAGGGGTGAAGAGAGATATTGGGACCACAGGGTGCTTATAATTTTATAGCAAACGGTTCTACTTTGATTACTCGGATGCATTTTAATGAATTTGGGCTGCATTTGTTTTTTTTCGTTTATTTTAATTATATTTTTGATAGTGATTATTCTTATTGTTTATTTGAACAGCTTATATTTAAAGTATAGTATTGAAGATGCTAGGAAGAACGAGGGGTCTTCAAATAGGCGAACTCCCTAAGAAAGTTTTCTTATTTTTACCTTGAAAAATTAGCGTAAATTGTTATACTGAGGGGGCGCGTATTAAAGGTAATAACGGGCTTAATCGCTAAAGATAAAAGTTAGCAGCTTTTTCTTGTTTAAATTTACTAACCTCCTTAGTGGGGGCTGCTTGGGGGTGCCCACTTTCGTTATTAACAGTAACATGCCTTTGATTTGGCTTCCAACTAAAAACAAGGGTGGGAAAATTCACCTTAAGATCAGGTCGAAACTGAGTGCTAAAATATTGCTTCTTGTTGTAAGATAAGTTGACAAGCAACACCTTTTGGTTGCAAACCAAATATTATGATTAACTATTACCCTATGCGGGCCATTCTAGTGATCCTTGGTTTCATTCATGATATAGGCCAATAAGTAGGATTAGGAGAAAAGTTATTGTTACGATATTTCATGGTATAATTATAGCGGTAGTGAGTGTGATTGCTGCAGGAAGAAGTAGGACAATTTCTACATCAAAAATTAGGAAAATTACTGCAATAAGAAAAAAGCGAATTGAGAAGGGAGTCCGGGGCGATGATTTGGGGTCAAATCCACATTCAAACGGTGATCTTTTTTCTCGGTCAATGATTGTTTTTTTTTATAATAGGGAGGCTAGTAATATTACGACTGTTGTAATTGTTATAGTGATTAATCCTGCAGTTAAGATTGTATATATTATCTATTTCATTTTATATGAATTTTTTAATTGGAAGTCAAATGTATTGGGTTTATACTAAATAGATAATTTATCCTCCCCATCAATAAATTGAAATATACAGGAATAGTCATACTACGTCTACGAAATGTCAGTATCAGGCTGCTGCCTCAAACCCGAAGTGGTGATTCGGGGAAAAGTGATATATTATATGTCGAAGTAAGCATACTATTAAAAATGATGAGCCAATAATTACATGAAGTCCGTGAAAGCCTGTTGCTATAAAAAGGTGGATCCATACGTGGCGTCTGAAATTGTGAATGGTGCTTCGTAATATTCGAAGGCCTGAAGGGCTGTGAAGTATAGCCCCAGGATTACTGTTAAAATTAAGGCTTGGGTAGTTTGTGTGTGGTTTGCTTCTATTAAACTATGATGGGCTCAGGTTACTGTGACTCCTGAGGCTAATAAAATAGCGGTATTGAGGAGGGGGATTTGTATTGTGTTGAATGGTTGAATCCCTGCGGGGGGCCAAATGGCTCCAATTTCTACTGTTGGGGAGAGTCTTCTGTGGAAGAAAGCTCAGAAAAAAGAAATAAAAAAAATAATTCTGATACAATGAATAGGATTATTCCTCATCGAAGGCCGGCAGTGACTTGAGTTGTATGAAGTAATTGAAATGTTCCTTCTCGGGAAATAGCTCGTCATCATTGAATTATTGTCAATCTAATGATTAGTAGGCCTATAAAGAATATGTCTGGGTTAAATTGGTGGAATCATTTAGTTAATCCTGTGGTGGTGATTAGGGCACCTAGGGCTCCTGTCACGGCTTTGATCTACTAAATGGTACGGATGATTTTGTGGTGCTGACATAGAGATGCTTATCAGAATAATGGAAACACCTGTAGTTGGCAACAAGGCAGATGTATGGGTTGGCAGTGGTGTCGTGGCGACCGCAGCGTCGGACTGCTGGTGGTGGTGTGTTAGGTCGGTCTCCATACTACGTCAGGCGTCGTGGAACAGGAGTGTGCAGTGGCTGCAGCAGACGGAGGTAGTGTAAAATGGGAGACCTCTCAGTGTTTCAAAGAGAGCAAATTGTTGGTGCGCGGTTTTGTGGAGTGAGTGTGACGGCGGTGGCTAGTGTGTTAGGTGTGTCGCCAGGGACAGTGTCGAAGGTGATGACGGCCTACACAACACACGGGAAAACCACATCGGGGAAGCGGAACAGTGGGCGGAAGAAAAGCATCAGTGACAGGGCACGCCGGGTATTAAAGCGCATTGTCACGCGGAACCGTCGTGCCACTGCGGCGCAAGTGACGGAGGAACTCAATCAGCACCTCCCCCAACCTGTTTCGACAATCACAGTCCGCCGCGAATTACATGACATGAACTTACGGGGTCGTGTTGCACGGGCCAAACCTCTCATCAGGGACCAGAACGCTTTAGCACGCCGCAAATGGTGCCGCGACCATGCAACTTGGACCGTTGACGACTGGAAACGTGTGGTATGGTCGGATGAGTCACCATTCACCCTATTCCAAACCACGGGCCGTGTTTATGTGTGGAGAACGCCCAAAGAAGCGTATGATCTGCAGTGTCTCCGCCCAACTGTGAAACATGGCGGCGGCACGGTGATGCTGTGGGCCGCAATATCATGGTTTTCATTGGGTCCTGTGGTCACACTTCGCGGACGCATCACTGCCAACGATTATGTCGCAATTTTAGGAGACCACTTGCATCCTATGGTCCGGATGTTGTTCCCGGACAATGACGCCATATTCCAGGATGATAATGCACCCATTCACACAGCTGGAGTTGTTGCAGCGTGGTTTGAGGAACATCGGGATGAAGTTCAACACCTCCCCTGGCCCGCCCAATCCCCAGATCTCAATATAATTGAACATCTGTGGTCCATCTTGGAAACACGACTCCGGCGACGATTTCCACCTCCATCCTCTGTCACAGAACTGGCCGATGCCCTGCACGAGGAATGGTGTAATATTCCACTTGCTACCATTCACGAACTCTATGCCTCCATCCCACGTCGAATCAAGGCTGTTCTGAAGGCGAAAGGTGGCCCGACACCATATTAATCTGGTAAGTTGCACTTTCGTTCAGGTGTTTCCATTATTCTGATAAGCATCTGTATGTTACTTCACTTTAGTATAGGGTTGTTAATACTGCAAATACGTAGGATTGAATAATTGCTACTGCAGATTCTAATGTTAATAGTAAAATTTGTCTAATTATTATTAGTGAAAGTAAGGATATGGTTATGGTGGGTCCTGTTCTTGCTAGGAGGGTTAATAAAAGGTGCCCGGCTACTATGTTTGCTATCAGTCGAACTGCTAAGGTTCCGGGGCGAATGATGTTTCTGGTAATTTCAATACTTACTATAAATGGTATTAGGGGGCCTGGGGTACCAGCCGGTAGGAGGTGGGCAAATATATGCTGGGTATTATTAATTCAGCCGTATAGCATGAAGGTTAATCAAAGGGGGAGGGCAAGAGTTAATGTGAATGTTAGATGGCTAGATCTTGTGAAGATACAGGGAAATAGTCCTATAAAATTATTGAATATAATAAATGTAAAGATGGTAATTAAAAGAAATGTTGTTCCTTTATGGGGGTTGTTAGGCCCTAAGATTGCATTAAATTCTTTATGAAGAGTAATTACTAATTTGTCTCAAATAATTGTTGTTCGATTTAGAAGGAATCATAATGATGTAGGAATAATTAAGAGGCCTAGTAAGGTGCTGAGTCAATTGATTGATAAGGATAGTACAGTTGAGGTTGGATCAAATACCGAAAATAGATTAGTTATCATTTTCAGGTTAGGGGTATTTTGTTAATGCTTGTTTGTTCTGTGCTTAATTGACTGGGGCGAATGTTAAAGTATATGATTGATTCGAAAATTAAGTAGATAGTTGAGAAGAAAATAAATAACAATAGTCATTTTAGGGGGTATATTTGTGGTATTAAAAGTATTAGGGTTTAATAATTTGGCTATGACATGGCCATGTTATGATAATTTAACTAACTTTTTTCATTAGAAGTAATTGTTATTTTACTATATTTTGGTTTAAGAGACCATTGCTTACTTTCAGCCATCTAATGAGCTTACTTTCAGCCATCTAATGAGGCCTCTTGGGCTATGCTTAGTATTCAATTGATGAATTGTTGGTGTGGGCAGGTTTCTATAACAATTGGCATGAAGCTGTGATTTGCCCCACAAATTTCTGAGCATTGTCCAAAGCATAGGCCAATTCGTTTTGCATTTATTCCAACTTGATTAAGTCGTCCTGGGGTTGCATCTGCTTTTAGTCCCATGGCCGGCATGGCTCATGAATGAAGAACATCTGCGGCTGTAATTAAAACTCGGATGTCTGTGTTGATTGGTAAAATTACTCGGTTATCTACGTCTAAGAGACGAAAATTATTATTTTTTTTATTTCATTAATTGGAATTATGTATGAATCGAATTCTGTGGGCGTAAAGTCTGTATATTCATAACTTCAGTATCATTGACGGCCGATTACCTTTAGGGTTACTGAGGGCTGATTGATTTCATCAATTAGGTAAAGAAGATGTAGTGATGGTAATGCAATGAAGACTAATATAATTGCTGGTAAAATTGTTCAAATAGTTTCTAAGGTTTGTCCTTCTAAATGGTATCGATTAATAAATTTGTTGAATATAATAGAGATTAATAAGTACCCTACAAGAACTGTAATTATTATAATAATAAGTATTGTATGATCATGAAAGAAAGTTATTTGTTGTATGATTGGTGATCTAGCATCTTGTAGGTTTATTTGATTTCAGGTGGCCATTTCTAAGGAAGGTATTGGTTCTTATTCCCGGGGCTTAGGTCCGGCGCACTTATCTGCCACCTTAGAACATTAAATAGTTAGAATCGGAATTTCTGTATAGCTGTGCTCGGCTGGGGGTAAATTTTGGTATCATTCTAAGGAAGTGGGTTGTTGATCAGGGAAGAGAACGGTGCGAGAACTGGCTATTGCTTCTCACACGATAAATACTAGTATTAGAACGGCAATTAATGATAAGAGGGACCCTACGCTTGATACTACATTTCATGTTATATATGCGTCGGGGTAGTCAGAATATCGTCGTGGTATTCCTCTTAGGCCTAAGAAGTGTTGTGGGAAGAAGGTGATATTCACGCCTAGGAATATTGTAATAAATTGGATCTTTAATCAATGGGGATTGAGGGATGTTCCGCTAAAAAGTGGAAATCAATGAATAATTCCTGCTATAATGGCAAATACTGCTCCCATAGAAAGTACATAGTGAAAGTGGGCAACGACATAGTAAGTGTCGTGTAATATAATATCTATTGACGAGTTGGCTAATATCACTCCTGTTAGTCCTCCTACTGTGAAAAGGAAAATGAATCCTAGTCTTCAAAGAGTCGGGGGAGATTAATTGATTTGGGTACCATGAAGGGTTGCAATTCATCTAAAGACTTTGATTCCGGTTGGGACTGCAATAAATATTGTGGCTGCTGTGAAGTAGGCTCGTGTATCTACATCCATTCATACCGTGAATATATGATGTGCTCAAACAATAAACCCTAGGAATCCAATTGCTAATATTGCATAAATTATTCCTAATGCACCAAACGTTTCTTTTTTTCCTCTTTCTTGAGTAACGATATGGGAAATTATACCAAATCTTGGAAGGATTAAAATATATACTTCTGGGTGACCAAAAAATCAAAATAGATGTTGATAGAGAATAGGGTCCCCCTTTCCTGTTGGGTCAAAGATAGAAGTATTAAGATTTCGGTCTGTTAATAGTATCGTAATGGCTCCTGCTAATACGGGCAATGATAATAGTAATAAAATAGCTATAATTATGACGGATCATACAAATAAGGGAATTCGTTCTATTGTTATTCCTGGTGCTCGTATGTTAATAACAGTAGTAATGAAGTTTACAGCTCCTAAAATTGAGGAAACACCAGCAAGGTGAATTGAAAAAATTGATAGATCAACTGATCTTCCAGCGTGGCCGATTGCGTTTGATAAGGGAGGATAGACAGTTCAGCCAGTTCCCGCACCGTTCTCTACAATTTTTCCAGTTAATAAGAGAGTAAGTGGGGTGGAAGAAGTCAAAATCTTATATTATTTAGTCGTGGGAAGGCCATATCCTGGGCCCCTAGCAATAATGGTACTAATCAATTACCAAACCCACCAATTATGATTGGTATTACTATGAAGAAAATTATAATGAAGGCATGGGCTGTTACGATTACGTTATAAATTTGGTCATCACCAATTAAGCTACCTGGACGTCCTAATTCGGCGCGAATTAATAATCTTAGGGAGGTTCCTACTATTCCTGATCATGCCCCAAAAATTAGATATATTGTGCCAATATCTTTGTGGTTTGTGGAAAATAATCATCGTTGCAAGGTGAATATTGGTCCTAAGTAAGACAGGGTGGCTGAAATATTAGGTAATAGACTGTAAATCTATGGATGGAATTATTGATCCTCTTGTTATAGAAGGTGGAGGTTTTATGGTCAATAGTTATGATACTAGATTGCAAGTCTGGGGAAGTGCAGGAAAAGCATTAAGACCTAAAGATTTTCTTTATGGGAGACTTTGAAGGTCACTAGTTTATTGTTAACTTAAGGGCTTAATACGTTATATTATTTTGTTGAGTTAGGCTCTAAAATATGCACACATCGCCTGTCGCTCTCAGTTTTAGGTGAGATAAGTCGTAACATAGTAAGTGTATTGGAAAATGTGCTTAGAATGAGCAAAGTTGAGCTTGTTAATTTAGCTATTCGTTTACACCGAGGATGTTTCTGTGCAATTCAGATTACTTTGAAAAATTAGGGAAATTATTACTGTATAATTTAAATTTATTTATTTTTAATGAGTAAAATAATATAAAAGTTATGTTAGTATGGTATATCTTTATTAATTAAATTGTTTTGAGTAATAGTCTATAAAGTACTGTGGGGGAACATTTAAATATTTGAAAATTATTTTTTTATAAAGAAAGTCTAGGTGATTGTATCAGGAGATATTTAAGATTTAAATAATATTATTTTGTCCCGAAGCAAATTAAGAGTTAAAATGAATATGCGGGCTGTATGTTGCAAACTGCTTTTTAATGTCATTTTGGTAATGCGAAGTTAGTCGGTTTTTGTGATATCTGGTTGAGTGGGGGTTGTATTTAATGCAGTAGTCATAAATATAATATAAATTTTTTAGTTATTTATTTTTTGACTAATTAGAGTCAGGGGGATTTTTTTTTCATAATTTGGTAATAGGTTGTTTTATTGTTGTGGGCTTAGAAGTAGCTATCAATTGTAATTTTGTAATAATTTGTTTAATAGTTTTATAATATTTTATTATTACGGTAGTTTGAGTTAATTGTTACTACTCTGTTGTTATTAATTTTTTTGATAAGGAATTATGTTATTATTAGTATATGTTTTAGGTTGAGTTAGAGGAACTCGGCAAATGTATTTCTCACCTGTTTATCAAAAACATGGCCTTTTGGTAAAAATATAAGGTCTGGTCTGCCCAATGAATTGTTATTTTGAATCGCCGCGGTATTTTGACGGTGCAAAGGTAGCATATTCATTAGTCTTTTAATTGTTGGCTTGTATGAATGGCTGAATGAGGAAGTGACTGTCTTTTTTTAATGTAGTGGAATTTTACTTTTGAGTGAAAAGGCTTAAATGATTAGGGGGGACGATAAGACCCTATAGATCTTTATATATAAGTTTATATTTATAATTTGGTGTTTATTTTTATGTTTAGGTTTATATATTTGACTGGGGCGGTCGGGAAATATAAACTTTTCTTGTATTATTTCATTTATCAGTGTTGTTTATTTGATCCATTGTTTGTGATTATAAGATTAAGTTACCTTAGGGATAACAGCGTAATCTCTTTTGAGAGTTCTTATCGACAAGGGGGGTTGCGATCTCGATGTTGGATTAAGATATACTTAGGTGTAGGTGCTTAAGGGAAAGGTCTGTTCGACCTTTAAATTCTTACATGATCTGAGTTCAGATCGGCGTGAGCCAGATCGGTTTCTATCTTTCTAATGATTTAAATGTCTTAGTACGAAAGGACCAGGCATTTATAATATTTTATTTATATTAAAATAATAACTATTTTGGCAGATAAGTGCATTAGATTTAGGATCTAAGAATGAGGTAAATTCTTCATGTAGTAGTGTACTTTAATTTTTGGTTGTTTTTTGTTCTTATATTATTTTAATTATTGGGGTTTTAATCGGAGTCGCTTTTTTACTTTACTTGAGCGTAAAGTGTTATGATATATCCAGATCCGTAAGGGCCCTAATAAGTTGGGATTTTGCGGTATTCTTCAGCCATTTGCTGACGCTATTAGGCTTTTTTCTAAGGAACAAAGATTTCCCGTTATGTCTAATTATTACCCCTATTATTTGGCCCCTATTTTTAGTTTAATATTATCTTTATTGGTTTGACTGTGTGTCCCTTTTATTAGATTGATTGTTACTTTTTATGTGGGTCTTTTATTTTTTTGTGTTGTACTAGTATGAGTGTTTATAGTGTCATGGGTGCTGGTTGGTTCCTCAAACTATTTCTTATGAGGTAAGTCTTGCTTTAATTTTGTTATCTTTTGTTTTTTTGAGAGGTAGTTATAAGTTTTCTGACTTTAATCTTTATCAGGGGGATATATGATTTTTGTTTATTAGTTTTCCGCTATCTTTGGCTTGACTAGCTTCTTGTTTGGCTGAGACGAAACGGACTCCTTTTGATTTTGCTGAGGGGGAGTCTGAGCTTATTTCTGGTTTTAACGTTGAATATAGCGGGGGTGGGTTTGCTCTTATTTTTATGTCGGAATACGCTAGAATTTTGTTTATGGGGGTTTTATTTAGTATTATTTTTCTAGGTTGTGATGTTTTTTCTTATCTATTTTTTGCAAGGGTAGTTTTTATTTCTTTTATTTATATTTGGGTTCGAGGGACTTTGTCCCGGTTTCGTTATGATAGGTTAATATATCTTGCTTGAAAGAGATTTCTTCCTTTATCCCCCCTCGACCCATGTTGTCATTTAATATTTTGCAGTTGACCCCCAGGGCCCTGCGGTGGGGGTCCTAGGGCCAATTGCTTTTTACGGAATTTTATCACCCCTCTACATGGCTACATTCCTGCGCAACCAACAATTGTCACATTTTGTTTGGCTAGACTAGTTTCTGTTTGGCTAGACTAGCTCAGAGTCACGATAACCGGCTTGATAAGCTACAGTAGTTCAATTCTTCAGCCATTAAAAGTGATAGTTCACATTGCTTCTTCCATTTAGAAAGATCTATATGCCCCAAATTTCGCACAAACTTTATTACACTGAAGTCGCTTACGTCTTTAAGTAAAGTACTTCCCAGTGTCACAAACCTAATTTAGATAAAAATATTTTCTACAAATTACTTGCATTATTTCACTCCGTTTAGTTGGACAGGACCATCAGAAACATTTTGATTGCTGCAGTCTTTGTGTTACCATTCCGATTTAAATTAATTGTTCAAATTGCATGTATTTAGTTATATGTGCAAAATTTAGCATATATATTATTCGACGCAGTGCGGCACTACTGAAGGGGTCAACGTTTCCAATTACCTCGCTGTCTAAAGCTGCCAACCCATTTCCTTCAAAATTATTTGTTTCAAATTTTTACCGTAGTTTCAAAACCAATTAATAAATAAAAATAGTACATAACAATAAATATTAATATATGTATGTGTGGTTGTTAATGTTATGTTTACATCTATTAGCAAGTAGAGTTCAATGTATTCTTTGAATGGATTTCACCACGAGTTTACCGGTTGCTCATCAAACTCTAGTTTCATGGGTTCACCCTTGTTTAAACCTTGAAATCGTCAGTTACTGTCTATGAATTCGGTTTAGGTTATGTACTGTTTCAACTTTCTCGATCACTTCCTTGAAATTAACTATGGGTCTCCTAGCATTACCACCCAGCAGTTCTCTGTCATATACTTTCTTGATTTGGTAACGGAAGTTCTGAAGTAGCTTATTCTGTTTGTTCTTATTGTCTGGGTAGGGTTCTACTGATAAACTATATGTTTATAGTGAACTTGAACTCCTTCTTGCCTTTTGGCTGATTTGTTCCAAAAGTTTATTTATACTCTTTGGGTTACTTTTCTTGAATTTTCTAACAATAAATGCTCTCCCCATTTTTTATCCCTCCCTTGTTTCTGTTCGTTTTCTGTGAATTTTGAACCGTAATTCCTGACTTTTGAAGAGTGAGTTTCCTGAGGGCTATTGGATGTGCCAAAACTGTGTGTAAAAATTATGGCTGTTGTAAATTGTTTTTTTACAAATAGTAATGCAATTAAATAGTAATACTTAGGCTTATTTTTTCACGAGGTATATCACTTATGTTTCGTCTATCCAGCGGGATATACACTTGAACACTGAAGCGCGGACTTTGTCTTGGAGCAGGGGCAAAAGCGGTGTCCGCGGCTTCCGTTTTTCTGCGTTGGTATATAGTTCGTGCTAGTCAATAACAGCAAATGAGTCCATGGGGTCCATGAGTCTTCCCAATGCAACCTGCTTTAAAACACATAGTTAATATTTTTCAGACCCACTGATAAACGTGTATCCTATAACAGTCATTAGTTTAATTTGCGATAATTGTGCACACCTCTCTCGCATAGGAATACTCTACGTGTTAGTCCTCCGTTGATAACCTTTTGTGCATGGGCTTTTTGTAAGGCTTTCAGATGACATTTTCCAACTAGGATTTCATTTTATTTAGATATTTTTACCTTTTTCTAAGTTATAACAGTTTAGGTGGTTGCTTATTAAAGTTTCTCAGTTCTCTCCCTTGCTTGCCATTTACTGTATTTCGAGCTATAGTGGTAACTTGAAGTTCATTTATTTATACTCAGAAACTGGCTTGTGTTATATAGTGATTCGATATACTATAATAGAGTGTATGCACAGGTTGTAAATGTCTCCATATAATGATGATTCCAGTTTGAACTTAATTTGAAGTTCCCAGATTCGCGTTGAAGCGCTAGCCTGCATTATAAAGTGATTGTATATTTTGTACACTCAGGTATGAAAAGGGTGTAAATATTTCCATATTGCATTGATTCCAAATTCAAGACCATTGGTTTCTTATTGTTGGTATAGGTTTAGTGTATAAGTACTATAGGGAACAATCTTCATTTGAAAAATCATTATAGCTTTAGCTGTTGGGTTAGAGTGAATTCATCAATAAATCCATCTATTCCAGATTACAATTACTTGCCTGGCTTGAATGAAGTGGACACGTATGACTGTCATCAGTTCCATGTTCTATAATATTTATAAAGGCCCCGTATGGAAACAATACAATAACAAATAAGATTAGAACAATCCTATGTTTATAGTTCGATCCTCTCTCTCTATATTTTTATTGAGGTCTTATCATAAGCTCTTTCTATACGAATGCACAATCAACTCTTTTCTGCTTGGTTGCAGTAACATTTTGGTTTGGAATAGGAAAATATCTATAGCACCCAAGCGAACTCATTATCTTCATATCTCAAGACAATTTGACTGATAAAATGAAAAATCCTATTACATTCACTACTCAAATAAGGAACAAGTTTGACTTGTGGGGAAATCCGTAAGAGTAGTAGAAAATTGACAAATGCTGTGGCACTACTATTCAGCAACGAGTAATAATGCGATGTTGTTATCGCGTATGGTTACTGCAATGGTAGTGGAAGGCCCGCTGTGGAGGTAAATTGAAGCAGATTTAATAATATACACGTTTCACACCATACCACGTTTTATAATATGCTTGGCACCGGGTGTAAAACTGGTACATTCCGAAAGGTAAAAAGGTGCATGACGTGCACGGTGCTGGTGATGATAACGTACTAGAAGCTTTACAAAGAAACTCATATGCAAGTATTCGACGAATAAGTATGCGAAATGTTCAGTCTCCGACTCAGTCGTGACATGTTTTGCACAATGATGTTTTGCACATTCTTTATTTCATCATCAAAGAGTTGTAACCCTATTACAAAATATGCTCACCGAATTAACCATATGCATTTGTGTTATGCCGACGTTGTAGCTATAGTGACAATGAAGAACCAGAGATGGTGCATACGTTTGCTAAATTTCTTAATTCGGTTAAGTGGTTTAACTAATTGATTAAAAGAAAATTTAATTTCAATTACCGAGAAGTATTAATATATGAATATTGACATACTTTTGCTTTTAACTAGTGTTCAGGTTGTCTGTTATTTAATATTGTAATTCAACAGTCATTGTAGTATACGTAATTCTACCTATTGACCCGACGAGACATGCAACCCAACGTCAGATCAAACTAGAACGTAACAAGTGATTGTACCACTTACGGAGCAAAAATAATTACATTTAATTGATTACTTGTTTTTTGTTTAAAATAGTATTTCCACGGAAATAACTGAAACCGCTTCTCTTGTGTTGACAGTATTTTATTATATTAATAAATATATTTCTTCATGAAGTTTTGGCAGTTGTTATTTCTGGCTAAATATATTCTATTGTAAAACCTATCTTTTAGTTCTGTGATCCCAATGCGAACGACCGTTTCTCTCGTAGGTTCGGAATTTGCAGTACAGTGGTCCAACTTGATGGGCAGCAGGCAATCTTTTTTCTAAGTAGTATTGGAACCTGTGGCTCTTTCATTCTCACCAGTGGAAGGACCGCGTTGTAATGCGTTCGTTTATCAGCGATAGGAACGGATCGTTCTTCACGTCAATTATCTTTGACGACCTCTTTTATGTAACCGTTTCTCTGGGGTACGAAAAGAGCTTGCCGTCTCTCCACATTACGCCCCTAACCACACCAAGCTTCGCAGTGTTCAGCTAGCTCGCTTCGTTGCTCAGGCCAACACCGCACAGACTGTTACATGAAGGTTATGCGACTCATTTTTTACATCTGTTTAGCTCCAAGTGAATCTCTATTTTTCTGAACTAATTTTATTTAGTTACGTTGTGTGTTATGGGCCCGTATTGAGTCAAATATATCTATATGTCTTGAGACCTATTAATCAACAAAATGGGTATCATAAAGGAGGTAAAAGAAGGTTTTACTGACTGCTCTTCCTATACAACAGATGCACGTGAAAGAAGTAGTAAAAAATGTTTAGTTGACTATCATTCCCATAAAACAGGTGCACGTGAAGAAGGAAGTAAAAGAAGAAAGTGAAGCTAGAGTGTTGATTGAGCTTTTCACCTTGGAACACGTGTTTCCGAATTGAAAGTTAGTTATCAATGTGATTTTCCAAATAAGATTTCGGAAATAGAATGAAGGTTCATATGGAAGAAATTAAAAACGAAATGCTCACATGGAAGGAACTAAAAGCAAAATGGTACCACATGTGAGAGAAACTAAAATGAAGATAATCACTGAGGTCACACAGAAAAAAAATAAAAGCGAAATGAAGCCATATATAGAAGAAATAAAGAAAAAGTGAAATCACTGAAGTCACTCATATAGTAGAGCTTAATAAAGTCACATATGCAAGCAACTAGGATGGAATTAAAACTGCTGGATATCAAAATAGAATCCAAGTGTTTAGAAGTAAAATTGCAATTGGAAAACATAAGTATGATGTGAGCAGTCCACTGCAGCACTGAAAGAAGACATTGAGAAAATGATCAACAATGTTAAGGAATGGAATAGGCAGTTACTAGAGATATGGAAAACATACGGAGGACGTTGTCCAAGTGAGAATAGAGCTACACCGCCTCAAAGAGAAAGCGGAATAGTTGATCACCGATAAATATTCGGAAATAGAAGAAAAGTACAGTTAAAATAACATTTCACTTTCATTTGTTTTATAAATTTGATCAGGACTACGTTGCCCAAGGGCTATCTTGCAATTGATGTTAAACTAATATTTTCTTCAACATACAAAGTAGGTTCTTTGTCATGCAAAACTGTCTGTGTTTTCACAAACTCTTGCTAATTAAATGTTTAGCTCCATAAAGAAGATTATGAAAGACCTTAGAATAGAAATGTAGAACAAACAATCTATATGAATATTTTATTGTAAATGGAATCCTAGACACGTTTATGAAGTCTCTAGAAAAACACCTAAAACCATCTTCTCTAACACAGTAAGGATATGAAGTATAATTTGGGGCTATCTTGCTTCTCTGTTGGTAGTTGGATCAAGACCATTTGTGATTCAAAATTCTGAGAGCCTGAAACAAGTAATAAAAAGTAATTACAACAACATTATTTCAAAGGGGTGTTGTTATGACGGCTGTTGGTAGATGGAACAGTTCTTTTTCCCCGGAGTACTACACCGTCTGATATTATCACGCGCTGACTTTGAACGTGTACGTCCCAATTCTCCTGTAAGGAGCACTGCTGGAGGGTAAGGCTTTTTTGGTCACGACCTAGGACAAAGGCAGACCTACTACTCGTACTTGAAGCTTTGTATAATACTATTGTTCAGGCAAATTCTGAAATCAAAGGGTTGTGGAACGGCAATACCAATAAGAAGTCCTCTGAATCTCGGAAAAACGTACCAAAATCGCAATAGAGATGGATGTGTGCAAATTTCGGGAAACGGTCGCAGATCACTTGGCGAATGTTGGAAACTCGAAAATTGATGAAAACACTATATTTAGGCGGGAAATCGAGTTTACTGCATCCGGAGACACGTCCATAAAACCAACTAATTTGCATCGGTTTAATTCTTGTTCCGACCAAAATATTGAAAAGAACCACTTTAGGTTGTATTTCGTGAAATAGCTTAATGAAAGTGTTTTCTTCAGTATTCCCATAAATATAAACACTTTTCAAAGCTTGTAGAATAGTTTATTACTCTTTGCAAAAACTAAACTCTTTCCAGTATTTTGAGATTCTACTGGTATAAAAGGTAAAACACTCACTGAACCGCTAGTAATCTGATGTGCTATTACAAGACAATGAACAAAGTCAATATCTGAACAGACTACGTGATGCACACTTTAACTTTTGTATATGCATTTATCTTTTATGAACGCAATAAATTTTACAAAATAAGACTGCGTCTGAATGCGTTAGAACAATATTAACATAAAATAATAGATCACTTTACTAATGAAGTAAAGTATGTACTTCATGTTTAAGTATGTACTTCAAGTAATTTGACATACAACTGGGGAAAATTGACATTTTTTATATGGGCCGGTATTTTAGCGTTTGAATTCAGACCGTCACGATTCGACCTTTTACGCGTAGTTAAAATTCACAAATATTGATGCAACTGTCAGGATTCGAACCCAAAAGCATCGAGTCATTGGCCATATAATTAGGTACTTTCCTGCATGTTGATATTGCCTGAGTCTCTCTCCTCTTTCGGCTTCTGTTGTCGTTCTTTAAATATGTATATAGGTCTTTTTACGGAAGCAAGGCAGTTATTGGTAGGTACGTGCCTTCGCTTTTTCTGAGTATAGATTCATGAATATAATTTTATATGTTTTATGTCTTCGTCTGTTACTAAATTGGCTTTCTCCAGGGTACGCATGTTTCTGTTTTAGTGAGTTCTCTCCTGTGGAGTAATGTCTTTCAAGCTAGACATTTAAGAATTCCTTGTTTGCAATCACCTTATTTTCTTTTTACTATTACTAACTCAAATCGTATGATTGAGTCTTTCTTTATTTAGTTTAATCTGAAATACATCTAATTAGTTATCCAGCAAGAAGAAAACATACGATAATTATTTGACAATTATAAGAAAGTCACTTTTTTTACGCAGGGATATCATATAACTTTACGAATGATGATCTCGGATGTAAGGAAGGAGAGTTCATTCCTAGAAGTTTGATATGCGACGAAGATCCAGATTATCTAGATGACGAGGACGAGGCTCCGAATATGTATGTTAAAATCAACGATTGCCAGCTGTTTCTATGCCTCTACCTACTCAAACTTACGAACATATTTAGTGTATTGCCACTACTAAAGCAACAACATTTTGTACTAATTTCTCAACATTATTTTCTTGTTTGTTGTCATTTTTGCAGCGATGTTACTTGAAGGATACTTTACACCCATACCAGGTTAAGATTTAAAAAAAAAAACAATGTTTTTACCGCATGTTTTTCAACGTTTTAAGTTCCTGAGAGATCATCACAACCATGGCACTAGGTCTCGCGCAAGTGGAACGGACTGCCAATTTTAATCAGAGACTCAACTTCATTAACAAGTTTTAAATCTATGGTTTACAGCTTCCTCTTACAGCAACAAACCTAAGATATGTTTGAATAGTATTCTGTTAAAACGTCAATTTCTATCCAATAAATACTAGTATCTATTTAGCTGTCAATGTAAATTTAATTGTAAGTCGATAATATTAGCTTATATACTCTCATGAGCTACTGCGTAGCCTAATCGGTAGCGCGCTCGACTTCAGTAAGAGCGGTCCCGTGTTCGATTCCCGGTGGGGGCTCAAAACTTTCGGAGTTGACCCAGCATCGTGAGGGCAACTGGGGAGCTGCTGTGAATAAAAGGCAGTGGCGATCACAGTGAGAGCTTCGGCTTTCCTCTCCCAACCCGTCTGGTCAGCGTGGGAGCAGTAGACCAATTCCTCCCTTCGGGGAGAGGCCTCATCCACTAGTGGATTGAATATGGCTGTGATTTATTATTATTATTATTATATGCTCTCATGTCGCTCATAGCATTGCATTTATGCCTATATATTTTCGTGTATGTGCGTGTGTGTGTGTGGGAGGGGGGGGGGGTAGTAAACTTTGGATTATCTAAAATCTGTAGTGTAGATAAGTTTTGTTTGGTTTCCTCTCTTTTATTTCTGCTTTATTTTGTTTACATTTATGAAATTCGTTGTATTATAAATCTCTTCCATCTTATAGTAGTGTTTACCGAAACTATTAATTATTATCTCTGTATTCATGGTTGAGTGGTAGAAAAGGCAATGTGGGCCTTAACTTGGCCATGCAAGGCAAGACGTAAAGAAATAAAAACTACAATAGTGTCCAATTTGTAATATATTTTTCGCATGAGAGGTTTTATTATGACACAAGTTCTTCCATATGGTCACTTTTTGTATCCTGAATCTTATTTTTAGTTCTGGATTATTCTATTCTATGAACCTTAGCAACTTTGGAAGTAGTATCCTCCATAAAGCTTGAAGAGTGATCATGTGGGCTCTGATAGCCAGGCAATATGTCCGTGGCTGAGCGATGGTCTCATGAAAACTTTGTAAGTATTGGTCAGTGTATGTTGTTCCTACTAGGCGTTTCAGTAAATTAAGTCGTTTTTTTTTGCTTTAGTTACGATATGGTTTAGTTTAGGCATAGCCCGCTGCTATTCCTTACAGCCTCGGCGCTTTGCCCCTCTGCTTGTTATTGGTGCTAGTTCAATGTTTCCCCGCTGTGGCGCTACTTGCCGTCTGTAGGTATAAAACCATGAAAGATACTTTTATTTCGACACCTGAATAAGAAATGCTCTTCGACTGTTGAATTAAGTTATTTACGTATAAACTCTGTGTATTTGTATTCCTATGTGTTCGAGTATTGCAATCTGAAACGAATATACACGTTGTACATGACTAAACACTAACAAACAGTGTACATTTTCAGCTAGAAATAGAGTTTTTCCGTAGACCAATTGTGTTTCTGAGTCTTTTATTGGTATTAAATAATGTGATAGACCAAGTACCTAAAATACCATCTTGTTGCCTTTTTTCCAGGGCCGCAATTACGGGAAGGGGAAAGGGGTTACGTGCCCCGGGCGCATGTTTGGAAGGGCACCAAAAAGAACAAATTCTGTCCCATTCTCTCTCTCTCGTGCCAATACAGCAGCTGGGGTCCCATTCCCAGTGTTCTAAAATTCTCCTACGTCCAGGAAGTCGACTCAGTCTGTGATGAATAACTAGTACGAGTGGCGAATTTAGAAAACTATTTTAGGATCGACTTCTCTTAGAAATACTTAGTTAATAAAAACGCGGATTTTTGCGGGGCAATGAAGTTTATTTATGAGAATACAATGAGTAACATTTATTTCGATTTTTTTTAGAAATCCCAGAATTTTGGGGAGGATTTCAGCTCCAAAGCTCCCCTCTCGTAAATCCGCCACTGACAAGTACCAGCAATAGCATGGCCAAAATGGTTTAGCGCCAGTGGAATCACCCCACATGGCCCTGCCCATGCCCTCTTTTTACCCCATAGGGTCAGCCGAGGAGTTAGTTGCTGGTACTAGAGGAGGTTAGATGGAGATGTCGGTAAACGTTATTTTCTCTCTCTCTTCAAAAATTACAACGCTGCTAGCTGTTACATACGCAGTAACTTTCGACTGAGAGGTTTAGAATTTAAATACTTGGGTTTTTCAAAACATTCCGTAATGGCTGAGGCCCTTCGCTTTAGAAGAATGGGTAAGAAAAATTTACAAATCAAACTCCAAGTAGTTTTAGAATGAGAAGAATCCAAGGAACACTGCAGACAAGTGGCTTTTTTCAGTTCTGGCTTGATGTAGCGCTCTAATTACCCTCTAATGCCAGACCTCGATAAATACACCACAGATTCTTCGAAAAACTCTCCAATTATATTAAAAATATTTACAAATTTGAGTGTCGGATAATGCAGAGTATTATCATAGTCACGCTTATAAATTAGGTCCATGAGCGCTGAGCTGAATTAATCTGTAGAAATTAGGTCCCTACATTCAGTGCAGGATATGTTTGCTCTCATTTTCTTTACCATATATCCACCTAAATACCCCAGCGAAGAAAGTTTAATGATACATCGATTGGGAAATTCATCGATTTGCAGTTTTTGAAGAATATTCATCACATTGGTTGGCAACTTCATCATTTCTGCATTTATCTCAGTCGTTGATTCCTCTCCTACGTTCGTAGCTGTTGCTCCTAACTGAAGTTGTCTTTCGTGTATGTCAACACTTGATGTCGATGGAGGTGACAAAATTCCCGTTTTCAGTATTTTATTCATAGAAAATGTAACCCTTCGGCAGTCGAGTATATTATTTACAGCTGTTTGGCGAATCCCACTGAAAAATAATTCTAAAGGGTCACTATTGAAACTTCGAGTAAGAACAAAGTGAAATCCGTGTTGTAGTAAATAACGAGTACAATCAACAGTTGAGTTCATTGTAAGTTTAATGGCTTCATAAGTTTCATTACTTAGAAACTCTTTTTCTAGTTTGATGCTCTCATTCTTGACAAGCTCAAGATAATTCAGGAAATCGCTTTATATCCAGTTCAATCGTTCATCATCCATTGAGAAAAAGTGCATTTTGTCTTGGTTTATTGTTTCAATATAGTCACTGGTACTGGATATATCACGAAGAGTGAACCACTACAAAATATACTCCATGAATTTTATTGTAGACCCAGCTGAAGAAAACTCATGCCCTTTGGTATCGAAATCTGGATTTTCTTTTAGCAGCTTCAACGCTGTTACAACTTCTGTTGAGAACACTTCCTTTGCACGCTTTACGTTCATTGTTTCTATATTTGTAGGAAGAACATGCTTTCTAGAGAGAAAATGAACAGGTTTGATGGTTTCAGTAGCCTGCATTTCACATTTTGTTACGTAAAGGTCAGTTATTATGTGTTCTCCATCAAACATTATTCGTTCAAGGAAAAGGGATCTGATGGTCTTCAAAATATGGCACTGATCAAATGCTAGAAATAGTGGTCGACTTTGATCTTCTGGATATTGTATGCGGCTCAGAACTTGTTTGCTTTCTGACAGTTTCTTCATCATCAGTACGTTGGTTTTATGATTGTCTGAAACCAATCGTAATACGAAAACCCCACGCTGTTCTACTTCATGGATGACCGACAAGCTTAACGTATGGAGTGGAGCTCCGGAAAGTTTTTTTAGAAAAACTACTGGAAGTTTACCTTTAGTTGAAATGCCACAGATCATAAAGCACAGTAGTCTGTTGCCAAGTACTGGCACCTTCTTCGCTTTTGTGGTTTCATTTTCTGCTAACACTTTCACACGTCAGTTTTTTAATATGAATTGATGAATCCTGTTCTCCGAACAATGTATCTACCTAGTTGCACGTCATATTGTAGTTGTTGCTTTATTGACATTTCATCGACGATCAAGCTGTACAACAATTCATCCCTTTTTAAGCTTTCGGCTTCGCTGTAATTAAAGGTGTAACACCTGTCTCAAGAGGCACATCGCCTACAAAACGACCTAGAGTACGTGAGCACGGTAATTTTAAAATAAAATCCCTTGCATAATTATAGGCTTTCGGTGAGCAGTACTGCCATATTATATACTGTTTCATAGTTGCTTCACTCCATCTGGGGAACTTTCTACAAATGTTTCGAACTTGTTCGAGTAAGAACAAACACTTTTCGTCCTTGTCTTCATGCGAAATGATGTTTTGCCATGACTGATGATATTCGTTGTTCTTATACATGTTAAGTTCCTGTGTCAGCTGGTTGACATTCCTTTCATTTGCCTTAACTTTCTATGTTAACCGCCAGATCTTCGTTTTATGAGCTTTGATTTCCATTTCTAGTTGCTTAATCTCAGTAGTAGTTCTTGATCGGTTTGAACTTCAACAGATCACGTTTCGGATATGTCTGAATTTGAAGAAACTATATCTGAAGTAGTTTCCCCTGATGAAAGGTTACTAACACATTTGCATTTTGCTTGTCGGCTCGATGGTTCCTCACATTTTATTAACTCACGTCTTTTTTTGCTAACTGGAATTTTGTATGAAGGGTAGTCTGGAAACTGGGATTTTACACTGCCTGGCTTAAGCTTCTTCAATTTTAGCCCAACTTTATAATCATCTTGTTTGAAATGTTCACTACAAATAACAAGAGTTGGACTTTACATTAGGTTAGAAATGGTCCCTAGATATCACCTTCAGCCACTTTCTTTTCAGTTCCGGTTCCACAGGAGATTCATGAGAACTTACGCCCTTGGTTTTGCCCCTTTCACTTTTGCAGAAAGGAACGCAGCAGTATGGCATATGAAAAAAAAATAATAATTTAGTACTGGCGTGTGTAGTTTCAATGGTTAAAATAAACTAACTTGATAGAATTTTAATCGCAGTGTGCATTAAGCTATTTATGTAGATAGTGTGGTTCGTGGTTTTAAATATCTCTTTATTTCTACAAAAGGCAAATGTCTAGTGTCTACCTAAAGGAACGTCTTGGACCCAAAGATTCTCGGGCAAGGTGAACCCAATGTGGCTTGTCATTGTCCTTCCAAATGATGATGATGATATCCTAAGGACGGGACTTGCGGTTTAATGTGGGATCAAAATCACTTGTGTTCCTACCTGAAATCGAACCTGGGACCCCTTGATTATAAGGCGACAAATTTATATAATCATCCGCCAGGGACACTTTAATCGAACTAAAAAGTACCAAATTAATTCTGTTTTCAAGAGAAAAGCATACGAAACGCTGTCATATCCACTCACTTCATATATTCTTCAATTTTCATTATAACAGTGCTCTCCATGCTTTTCTCCTGTAAATATTTGTTTTTCCTTTTTTAATCACCTACGATTAAAGAAAGCAGGTTTTTCAGAATAATAATCGTTTATTTTCCCTTTTGCTTACCGTACCTGATGATTGCTAAATAGAAAGAGAGTTTAATTTTTCAGACGGTCGCAGAGCCATATATTATTTTTTTTATACGTTCCTTAAACATCTAATTCAAGTTATTTGTTTTGATTAATGTTTAATCAAAATTTTCAGAAGTTCATATTCCTGTTCAGTACATATTCCTACAGGAAAACCCAATTGTTACCAATATTAAGATGTAGGAAATTTTATTTCCGATTCCAATTAATTTGGGAATATAATTTCCAATTATTAACTAGAACAAACGTCTACCGAGAAGGCAATCACTTATACACAACAGCTTCTAAACAGCAGTCGGGGACAGTCGGCAAAGCGCTCCAAGCGGCAAAAAACTGAAACTGCAGCGGTACGGTTTTCCTCGTAAGGAAAGCGAAAGCGCCGAGGCTGTAAGGAATAGGAGCGGGCTATGGTCTAGGTGTCCAACTGAGTTTGGTATCGCGTATCACTCCAAGGTATTTTTCTGTTTTTAATGGTTTGATCGGTACGCCATGTACTGTAATATTAACTTTTCGTGGGTTCCGTTGTGTTTGTGATCTGCTCATTGGTGGTAGAAATACAACGGTTTTGTGTTTTCCCACTGTTTATTGTGCGTTTCCAGGTTCTGCACCATTTGCTGAAGCTACCTATTGTGTTTTGTAGTAGTCTGTTGATACCTTGTATGGTTGAGCCCAAAGCCAGGAAGGCTGTGTCGTCGGCAAATTGGAATGTTTGTACATTATTAGGAATTTCAGGTAAATCGGCTACATATAGTAGGTATAATAGTGGAGAAAGTGATGAGCATTGTGGTACTCCAGATTTTAGTAAGATTGGGTGTGAGAATGATTCGTTGATGGATATATATGGCATATGATTTGTGAGGAAAGGAATTAATGTAGCGTATATAGATGTAGCGTATATATTTCTGATACACTCTGGTAGCAGAAATGAGTGTATTTTGTGTAATAGGCCTGCGTGCCACACTTTATAAAATGCTTTTTTCCAAATCGAACGTAAGTAAGCATGAAGCTAGTGATTTATGGAATTGGTTAGATATTGCTATTGTTAGTCTTAGTAGTTGATCTGAAATACTATAGTTAGGTCTGAATCCAGCTTGTGATATAGGTAGTAAATTATTTTCATTTAGATGTTCATGTAGTCTGTTGACAATTATCTTCTCCAGTATTTTACTTAATGTGGAGTTGAGTTGTATGGGACGATACGAGGTGATTTTGCTTGTCTGTTTGTTAGGTTTTGGAAAAAGCAGAACATTGGAGTATTTCCAGTCTATGGGGAAATATCCTGTCCTCAGTATGAATGTATATATTGTTGCTAAAATTGTGATAAAAGTCGGTGGTGCTTCCTTGATTAGTTCATCTATTATTGTGTCAATTCCAGAAGCTGTATTCCGTTTCCTGCCAGTCACTTGACTTATTTCTACCATTGTTATAGGTCTTGTTAGTGGGTTGTTTGGGGGTAGCCTATTGTTTATGCTTGGTCGAAATGCTTCAGAGTTTGGATCGGAGTGCTGTCGGATCAGATTTCCTACACGAATAGGCATAAAACAGTCGGGCAACGGTGTGAATATATCTTGAGAATGGTTGGCAAAGGTATTTCCTTTGTCAATATCAGTCTGTGGGCTTTGATTATCTACTATTTACTGGATATGGAGTTCGTTGTTTTTTGCCTGTTAATCTACGGAAGATTTTCCAGTATTTAATTGGGTGTGATGTTTCGCCTAGTGCCTATACTTCACAAGATCCTCGTGAGCACATTAACAAACCCCTGCTACGCTAGATCAAGTTATGAATGACGAAAGTTAAACCAAGATAATAAGTATGGAAGTTCAACACACTGCTCTGCAAGACTTGGTATTTATCTTAACTACATATAGACTACTTTAACAGAATGCGGAGTTCAAAATTTATTTTAATAAACTATTTTTATATCATATTCCGTCCTTATTGTTAGCAAAAAACTCTTGTGAGTAATGTTAGTTGCCGTGAACTTAAGTTCTAAGTCTCATGCCATTTAGCGACTTTCATGCAACTCTGCAATGTACCTGTCTCGATACACAAAAGATTGCGTAGTGCCTACATTTTCTCTGGTGAATATTACAAAACAATGAAGACCTAAATGCTGTGACATACGGTGGATCTGTATTATGCAGACATTGAACTTTGCGAAAATGATGTATGCCAAATTTTCCTCGAAATTACCAACTAGGTTAAATGTTATTTACTTTGGTGCCCAGAGTAAAATAACTGAAATTGAACTTAAATTGAAGCAATAAAACACATAAGTACATCAGTTGGCAGTTTCACCTGAACAGGACTCTGACAAAAATAATAATAATAATAATTTCTTCAATCAGTTCTGAGTTAAACACGAAAATGAAACCTAACAATTAAAGCAATCGTGAACCTAACAAAATGCTACATATTGATGAAGGCTGGACTGAAAGTAATGAAAAAAGCTAGGATTTATAGCCACTAAAAGTCGAACTAGACAGGCAAAAATGCACTAACCCAAGTCAAAATAGGCAATAAAATAGGAATTTAAAGCTGAAATAGGCAGTTAAGTAGGCCATCATAAGTTTTCTCGTTTCCTTTTTTCCCAAACGTAGACGCTGATTTCAAACCAATAAACATTTATACCGAGCCTCCATATAAACATTTATCCTCCACATCTGGTTGTTGAGATTTATGAACAAGATCTCTTCTTGGGAGAGATAGGGTCGCAGCATTTTATAAAGTATATCATCCAGTTCAGAATATGTATTTCGAACATCCCGCCACGCAGTTTCAAGTTCAGACTCAGTGAACGAGTCATTAGAGGATTCGAAATTATTAGAGCGAAAGCGTAGAGGAATAATCTCTGTCAGACATTTTATGTGCACGAAACTAGCACTATAATGCTAAGAGCTGAATATTGATGCGTCAGCTGTTCCAAGAAAATTAACCATCTCTCCTGTGTCAGTATGCAAGTCATTGTTGTGCTTAAGAACAGTCAGTGGCCCGGAGTGACAGTTGCCTTGCAATTGTCTGACCCGTTCCCAGACGTATCGAATTGGTGTTTATGAATTAATGGAAGATACATACTCGAGAAAAGACGTACGTTAATTTTCTTCCATGATACATCCAACATAAGCTTGTGACTGTCGAACTGGAATCAAATTTGCCCTTGTAGGATATCGGCCGTCGCAGTGCTAGTTCGAACTCTCGGTTCTACCAGGGAAGCGAACGTCGGCGTAACGCTCGGCCCGTTTGTGAGATGGATTCTCTGGTAGCTCGTAAAGTTTCACGGTCCGTGTACTGTGCAGGGAATGCAGATTGCATTGGAATTCATTATATGTGATATGATTAAATGAAAGGCACATTTTATTGGTTTCGAAATATGACAGTATCTTATTTTCCAATACTTTGTGGGTTGCCGTTATAGTGAAGCGAGAGCAGAGATGCTTTCCTGTTAGATTATAACTATGGCCAAATTGAAAATACTTGAGAATTCTTAAAATAATGTACTTAAAGATTAAAAAGTGTGATAACATCTAAATGGAATCATCACTAATTACCATAAACACTCTGAAATTATTATTCAAGGTACTACTGGAAAATTACAAATGTTCAATAGAATTCAACCAATGTTCAAAATTTGTGATTCGGATGTTTGCATCATGATAAATAAAATTAAGTAACTGTTCTGCATCCTGAACAGTAATAAACTTTGACCATAATCTTTAAGAAAATTATATTTCAAACGTATTTTAAATTACAAATTTATGGAAGTCAGTCTAATGCATTTTAATGTAACGATTGAGTATCACATTGACTAGAATTTGTACTTTGGGTAGACTTTAATAAAAGTTGCATAATAATAGAATCAGAATATAATTTGAATATACAAATACGAGATTGTTCTGACGAGAATGACTGACACGCACAGTATTAGCATTCAGCTAGTTTGACTCGTTTTGATGTTAGATCTGTAAGTAATACTCATTGAAAATTATGGTGACAGATAGTCTTAAAATAATGTCAAGAGTTGCTTCAACTCTCATAAGAAATATTATAGGGGCATGGTCAAACATTTGGAATGGCGTTATTAAAGGTAAAATTTTTGTATGATTTCAATCTTGGACACGTCGACAAAAACATATTGTAAGATAGACTCAAATTATGAACGGGAAGGATTGCTAGTTTGAAATAAAATCGTACGGTGACTAGGATTTTTAAAATGACTACGAACGATTTTCATTCTCAAAACATACGGTGAAAGTAAATCCACACTACACTATTATAAAATACCTGAGAGGCTTAGTATTTCCAGCATAACCCTTGCGGTTATTTACAAAATAATAAGGAGAGTGAAATAAATAAACATGTTTATGGTGAAATAAATAAACAACATATTCTTCAAGTTTATACATTTAACTAACTCATTCACAGGCAGGATCTTCAAGAGCTAATAAGCTTAGAATATATCAACTATTCAGGAAAATTAGCAAATAGAAAGGTGACTGGAATTCGGGGCGTCCTTGAAAAAAATCAATATGTTTCACATGGTAGTAATGTTCAGTGAGTTTCCTGGCATATTAATAAAAACAGTCGAAATTTATACTTGCAGTACACGTATATTATGGAAATCCATCTTGTTAAATGGAGAAGATTCTTAATGTACCCTGACGATGGAGAGAGGAAACCTCAAAATAAAATGTAACGTTTTCGTTAATTTTCACCATGCATGTATACAAGTGTGCAAAAGAATATATGTGTGCCTGCTCAATCATTATAAGTATAGAACAGGCAGCCAGACGTTTTAAGTCCAACACATGGTTTTAGATCAAAATATTGTTTATTACAGAAAACGTCAACTAATTTATAGGCCAACATCTGAGAAACTAAGTTCGCTAGAAAGATCTGCTTCAACGTTATAATTCACCATCGCCTTATCAACGACTGGAAATAATCTAAATCGATTTGGTTTCATTTCGAATCATAACATTTTTTTATAAATATCTCAAACTGCTTTTGCGTGTATAAGTCTGGTTTCTGAAATAACATATTTAAATATTAATGAAATTATTTGTCATGATCCTCATTGTAAACACGATGATCATATTGGAAGATATATAAGCGTCAATTTGGAATGGATCATTTAACATTACGTAGCTAAAAAATAATTTAGTATCCAAAACCTCATTTCTGAGTATTTAATGGTATAAACTAAATAGATCACCGTTACTGGTAAATTGAAGTGAGATTTCCATTTCCGTTTGGGAAAATTTCGAAGCATACAATTAATTACTCGAGTATTAGTTATAGTTTACATGGAATAAGAAAATATTTCATGTAGGATTCTAGTTCTAGAATATCAAATGAAATACGGAATCCACATTAAAATCAATAAGTTGTATTCGAAATGTTGTACACAAGAAGTAATTAGACTTTTCTATATATATGTTTATGCATCCATTTCAATATACTTATATATTTGATTCCACTTATATGTTACAGAGAATGGATTGACTGCTCGGAAACACCCGACATCATTGTAGTAGTGGCGGTGGTCGTAGAGAATACTGTAGTCACCGTCTGACCTGAAAATATATGTGTATTAGCAAAAGAAAGAAAATTTACAAAATTTCGTAATATATTGAATTGATAATGTTAATAAATTAACTAAGAAGTACAAACATGCGTATGATATTACACTACTGACAAATCTAATTTGTCTTATTATTTCTTATTTGTATTTCTAAGATATAATTCAAATAATATTATGAATTTATTTCAAACTTATGTAATACATTTTGTAGAGGCAATAAATTATATTTTTGTCATAATCCAATTCAGCAATGGTTTGTTTACATTAAACGTATTACATTATATTACAAATGTAAATGAAGGAAATAAAATACCAGGTGTGTAAATATGAAAAGGGAATTTGTGCATAGACGACGTTAGCTGTCACTGTGGTTACATTGGCGCCACTTGCTTGTTTTGACTGCTGATAACGATTTCCAACTCACAACCAGACCAGTTGCATGTCATAGTGTAGTGTTTAATAGCGTTGAACATGAAGTAATTTGTACCTACAAACTACGATGTGCGGACAGAATTGATTTTTTGATACCATTTAAAGAAAACTGCAGCAGAATCGCATCTCATGCTTATCGAAGCTTACGGTGATCAAGCTCTTGGCAATCACAGTGTTATGCGTGGTTTACAAAATTTAAAAGTGGCGATTTTGACGAGAGAAACGATGAAAGTGGAAGACCACCGAAAGAGTTTGCAGACAGCGAATTGCAACCTTTGTTGGATGATGATGACACTCAAACGCAACAACAACTCACGAATCAATTAAATGTGACACAATAAACAGTTTACATGCGTTCAAAAGCCATGGGCGGGATTCAGAAGGTGGAAAAATGGGTTTCACATGCATTAACTGAACGACAGCAGGAAAACCGAAAAACCACTTGCAAACTTCTGCTCGCCAGGTACAAAAGGAAATCATTTCTCCATCCAGTTGTGACTGGTGACGAAAAGGGGATCGATTTCGAGAACCTTAAGCTTAAAAGCTCATGTGTAACTCCAAGAGAACCTCCGACATCGACTAGAAGACCAAATCTCTATGGCCGGAAGACAATGCTTTGTGTTTGGTGGGATCAGAAGGAAGTGATCTATTATGAACTGCTGAAACCTGGCCAAACCGTTAATACCCAACGTTACCGACAACAAATAATCAATTTGCATGAAGCGTTGCCTGTAAAACGACCAGAAGATGACCAAAGACACCATAACGTGATTGTGCTTCACGATAAGTCACCCTCCCACACAGCAAAACCGGTCATGGAAAAGATTGCGACGTTTGGCTGGGAAATCCTTTGACATGCGGCTTACTCCCCAGTCTTCGCGCCTTCCGATTTTCACTTATTTGCATCCATGGGACACAAACTTGCTCACCAGCGTTACACAACTTAGGAAAATGGCTTGATGACTGGTTTGCAGTACAAGAGGCACAGTGTTTTTGGTCTGGCATCCACACATTGCCGGAACGCTGTGTTTTTTTTCTGTACATAAATTCCGGTTTCATATTTACGCACATGGTATTGAACTCCGTTGATGTTGGTAACGGGTTCCTCCGTTCCCATTATTATGGTCTTTATATAAAATTTGAATTTAATGAAAGGGATGCTTTGCAGCAGGATCACATATTCAACTGATTGATAAGTTTTTTATGTTTATTTTGTCACGGAGAGATATAAAGGCTCGGCACTATTATTGATATAATCTATTATATATAAATCAGATCAATAGCTATTGATGCATGTCGATTTTTTAAGCCTGAATTTGAATATTATTTCAGGTGTATTAATTACTGTTGAGCTGCTTTTACGAAAACATTGTGGTGTTCGCTATGTAGTTACTGTTCTGATAATTTAGTGATCATAAAGCAATTATTTGGAAGAGGGTATTCAAACAACATTTAAAAGAAGTGCAAATAATGATATTTCATTTTACCGATCGAATAAAGATGCGAATGGTATTTTAATAATAGTACACTACTTCATGCGGCTAAACTGGTGATCACCTCCACGGAACTGAAATGCCTATTGTTGAATATGAGAAGAGTCATGCAATGAAGATGAAATATTATATATTTCGATAGCCTCGAATATTAATTTAATTTTATATATATCAAAGTATTCATGTATCCAATTCTAATTTCGATTATGATGTAACCACAGAGTTAAATTCCCTGCACTTTGATATTCCCGACTTCTTAACTGTTCCCTCTCAAACAGAACTTATATTGAGAAAATCCTTAGGCTAATTATCTTAATCGTACGATAGTTTTGCTATATGTAAGGGTGTGACTAAAAAATAACGACATGATTTATTCTCCAACAGAGTTTATGGAAATTCGCCCCAAGTTTTTTTATTCATACTCTTAAACGAAAGAAAGTGGTAGTGAAAGAAGGAACAAATATTACAATTATTGTGAATTTCGAACAAGCAGTGCCTTATAATACATTTTGCACTGTTATACTTATAGCTCAAGCCTCGTATAATAATGATGCAAAGAATGAATGAGGATTGGAAACATTTTAATAAATATATCATGTTTTGAAATTAAATTTCATTTACAACTTTGAAAAGAAAAAACAATATAAGAGATGGTTTTGCAATTTAAAACCTTTGGTAAAGTATTAATTGTTTCGGAGAAATCAGGTCCATAAAATTTTCCAGAGCTTTTAATACCATTACGCCACTCCTATGGCAGCTAAATTTCTCCACAACTATACCCTTGCTTTTGATTATTAACTATTGTTTCTTTTATTCATTTAATGTTAATGAACATCATAGAACATCATTTCGTTTAGAAATATTATTTTCTCACTTGAATTTGTTTCGTATATATATGATCTCCTGCGTAGACTAGTCGGTAGCGCGCTCGACTTCAGTGCGAGCGGTCCCGGGTTCGATTCATGGTGGGGCTCAAATATTTCGATGTTGACCCAGCACCGTGAAGACAATTGGAAAGCTACTGTGAAAGCTTCGGCTCTCCTCTCCTAACCCGTGTGGTCAGCGTGGGAGCAGTAGACCAACTCCTCCCTTCGGGGAGAGGCCTCATCCACTAGTGGACTGAATATGGCTTTTATTTATTATATATATATATATATATATATATATATATATGTATGTGTGTGTGTGTAGGTGTGTTTGTGTGTGTGTTTAAAATTAAGTGGTGAAACTATATATTTTTCATTTCGGAAAGTGATTTTGTACATAGAATGCACTTGGACTTGAAACACTAAAACAACCTTACCCAAATCTTTCAAGATATTTTTTTATTTTCTGTTAAATAGAGTAGAAAATTCTCTAACTGTGCAATTTTCTGTCATTAATCAAGCACTCCAGCATTACTGTAAAGTTCACTGGAAAACTCTGTCGAAACACAAGTTCTTACTTCAACCTTTAATCAAACTGTTCCTCCATCTAGTGGAGCATAAAATTAGTACTTCTTCCTTCATTTCTGCAACCTGATTCCGATTTTATCACAGCTACTTCTGGTTCTAACTGCTCCATTAGTTTGGATAATGAAGCTCCTTCCTCTTTTCTTCTCTTACGGGTTGTTCTGGTAGGAGCAATTTACCATCCACCACTGTTGCTCCTGTTGGGACCTCAGAATTCGTAAGCTAAAAATCTCCACATTCTACGATACTAATTGAGTTCCACGTTGGGCGCCAAGCATATGTAACAGGAGGTGCTGTGCTGTTAAATTATATCTTCCCAATATGCCACTTTAGTCAAGATACTCCTGTAGAACAAGAAAGCTGCTAACTCCAATGGAGGCGTCTCCGGCTTCTGTATGCAATTGCTCGACGAATATCTAATATTTGATCTCACTTGCATAGCATTGAACTACAGCATTATGCTTAGTTCACTGATTCTTATTATTTTATTTAAGCTCCATGGCTCTTTCTTTTAAGTAAAATGCACAACCTAAATTGGTAAAACATTTTTGTTAGTAGAAAAGACCCCGATCGGCAAGGGTATTAACCTACCTCTCAAGATCTATAGCTGAACTGAACTTTTACATGTTGCACTTGTACTTTTACTCGTACTTTATACAACTAGTATTACACTCTCAAACATAGTTTAGTTCAGGATGTACAAGTCGTCTATCGAATGCTTTTGTTTGCAGGGAAACATAATAGATGAACTAGCTCTATAAAGATTTTGCATGCATCGGAGGACATACTGTCCCTATATTTTCTCGACCGAGGCTTAGTTGTAATGATTTTTTTATACATACACATTGTGGTTATGGGCGTATATGCATATGCTTGTGCAACTCAGAAAGTGTAAACGATATCTGCTTCAAAATTTTAGGATGTATATAATAGACACATAGGTGTATGAACGCAAAATTATACGTATGTGCAATATAGACAATGCATATAAGAGGGTATAACATATCGTTGTGGACATGATATTGGCCACTGACTATGGACGGAAACCGTTAAAACATAGACGGAAATCGACGAGAAAAATGAGCATTTAATCGTAAGACATAACGGATACTTCGAATGTGGGGTACAATGTAACTTCACGTATCTCAAATTATTTTATATTAACATATGAACCATAAAATATGGTAATTGAGGGAATCGTAAAATGAAATGTTGTATGTTTTTCAACATATTCACTTTCAGTGAAGAGGTTATAAATCACATCTATTCAACTTCACATCGCTTAAACCAACCTACAAATTACACCAAGAACGTTTTAATGAGGCTTACAATAAGGAAAAATAATGTAAAACAAGGTCTACACATTGACACTATTTACGTTGAATCCACTAGTTCCATACGTTATGTAGGCATCCAAAGAATGTTACTACTAAAGTATGCAATACAAACATCAAAGATGTGATAATCACAGTACGGTTTTACCCGATGAAACAGCACATAGAGTTATAAAACTTAAAAGGAAGAATAAAACTATTTTATTTTGTCAGTACCATCACTGCTGAATACTTTTCCTCAAGTCAGTGTACAGTGAACCTAGCAGACTCGTTCCTATTTCCTAGGGAACAGTATATAAAACATACTGAAAATCAACAACTTGGAACTAAGACTAAAGATGTTGTTTCAACACTATTTGGAGATTATCAAGATATAAAAAAAATAGTGCATTTCAAATATGTCTAATTTTCAGTAATTATTATAGAGTAATACATATAAAATTTGTAATTCTTTTCAACAATAACAAGGATACGTACTACAAAGATTCTTATTTTCATCGCTGGCATCTCTACAGTCCTCATCTCCATCACATGTATAACTGCTAGGAACACATTGGCCTGATGAGCATTGAAACTGATCCTCTTCACAAACTCGGTTCTCTGTATAAGGAGAAAGTAACAATATTAAAAATTCTCATTTCTATCTACAAGAGTAGCGTTTCATTTGAAAAGTAATTTTGTCTATAAAATGCTGAAATTACAATTTAATACAAGATAGTAAGATATCTGGAAACAACTTTCCCTAAAATCGGATATATTATGATTGGATGAATAATTTAAATGAATAAAGTGGGAGGAAATAGAAAAAAACGGAAAACAAAGGGGCAGAAAAGTCCACCACAAAGCCCATATTGCATGACCAGGTATAGAACCAATGCGCCTAGCACCAAATGTTAGCGCTCTACTGGGGAGCCACCACGCCCCTGCAAGATTCAAACTTAGCCACTAAATACACCTTGTAAATGCATAGATTATAACATTTGGCGATAGTCATACATCGCGTTTGAAAATTCTTAAAATTAGACACAGTAATAAAGTGTTTGGATTTCATAAGAACCTGGCAACGGATATTAAACATGTTTAAATCTTTTGTAATAAAATAAAATTACCATTTTGCCGACACTTTGCTATTAGATAATTTAGAATTTATCAGATTGTTTGAAAGAAAGGCTCATTTTCGTATCTCGAGCTACTACTGAGATAATTGGAAGAGCAAAAATACCAAAATATTTATGCAAAGGATACTTACTACAACTCTCGATCGACTCATCACTTCCATCTTTACAGTCCTCATCTAAATCACAAATATAACTGCCAGAAACACATTGGCCAGATGAACATTTAAACTGATTCTTTTCGCAAACTCGATTCTCTGTACAAAGGGAAAGGAAGTAAAACTACAATATTAATAAAATACATATTTATATCTGCAAGAGTAGTGTTTAATTTTGAACTTTAATTTTCTGCTTTAAAATACTGAATTGACAATGTTATACAATATAGTAAATTATTTGGAAACAACAATAATTAAATGTAAGTTCAGCGTTCGTTATCGGGTAGCGTTATTTGTATTATTGCCAAATATATTCTGCTGACAAAATTGAATTACTTATCTCTTAATTATTCACTCGTTCCAGGTAGATCAATTAAGGATGGGCTTTCTTTTTCAGAGTGATGAAAGATTGAATTTGAATTTCATTTCAAAGGTATTCAGGCTACTTTGCGTCAGGACGAATAGATGTTAATGGGATGAATTCTTTGAATGAAGATAGTGGATTGAAAAGGGAAAAAGTGGCATGTGGAATTAGCCCACCACAAAGCCCATATGGCATTAGCATTTATCGAACCAATGCACCTAGCACCAGGTGTGATCGCTCTACCATGGAATCACCGAGGTTCTTTCAAACTTCAAATTTGGCTACTAAATATCTCTTGTAATGTATAGACTGTAGCATTTGGCAATAGTGATGTATAGCGTTTAAAATTTCAAAAAATTAGACACAATGAGAAAGTATTTGAAATACATATTTCACAATTATCTGTCACCGGATATTAAAATGTGTTAATCATTTGTAATAATTACTTCTCTTTTCCAATTTCGTGGACACTTTCTAATGAGTTAATTTAGTGATATCAGGTTGTTCGAAAGAAAAGTTATTTTTTGAATCTCAAGCTATTACTGACGTTATTAGAACAGCAAATAAAACGATTATATTTATGGAAACGATACCTACGACAACTCTCGATAAATTCATCACTGCCATCTTTACAATTCTTATATCCATCACAAATAAAATTGTCAAGAACACATTGGCCAGATGAACATTTAAACTGATCCTCTCTGCAAATTCGATTTTCTGTAGAAAGAGAAAATAAGTAAAATTACAATCTGAAGAATTCTTATTTCTATCTGCAGGAGTAGTGCTTAATTTAGAACTAGAATTTTCTGCTCTGAAATACAGAATTGGCAATTAAATACCATAGAGTAAAGTATTTGTAAACAACAATAATTAAATGTATGTTCCGCGATCGTTATCATGTAGCGTTATTTTATATTTTATTGCACTATATTCTACTGACAGTTTTGAATTACATAGTTCTTTAGTATTCCCTTCCCACAGGCAGATAAATTAAGAATTGTTTTTTTTCTTTTAAAAGCGATGCAAGATTGAATTTCAATGTCATGTTTAACGCCTTCAAGTAACTTTGCATCAGGTCGGATGGATGATTATGGAATGAGTTAGTGGAATGAAGAAAGTGGTTGAAATGGGAAAATTCCAAAAAAGTCACAAAATGTAAGTTTAGCTCAAAACACGAATGACATGTGCAGATATCGAATCACCGACATCTAGCAAGATATGTGAGCGCTCTAGCATTGAGCCACAGTGGCATCTGGCAGAAAAAAAGCGACCAGTGAATGTACCCTGCTAACTCATAGAATATAAAGTTTCGCAATAGTCATGTAAGGTATTAACCAATTCATAAAATTGAACACAGTGAGAAAGTGTTTGAAACACACCCACACACACACACACA
>JAGDQP010012485.1:0-30730 GCA_022664845.1 Lepisma saccharinum
TGGCTTGCGTTTTCGCCTTTATCGAAGAAAAACTGTAAAATATAGCGTATTTTCTCTTTGCTAGTGTCCATTTTGACGCGCGCTCACACAACACTGAGTCAACTCATCACAACTATCTGAACAGTGTTTGTAGTACGCAATCTCATCGTTTGAACGCCATCTCGTTGAACCCGATCGGACTTATACAACGCGAGATACAGATCACTGAAGCCATCTATTGGCAAAATAATGGATTACTTTTTACTACACCAGATATATCGTTTGAAAGGTCTCGACAAGAGAAATATTTTGCCGAAAGTTTCAAGTCGCTATGTTGACCCCATCCAAAATAGCGGCGGTCACATTTCGTGTCCATAAAGTCCATTGCCACCCTGTGTATCTTCAAAACGACTGGGAATATAAGAAAACGCAAAAACACGTAATTCATTATTTTAAGGGGCTAACATTATTAGCTATAAAGGTCCACTCCGTGTCCCCTAGGAGGAGTAAACGGAGGTCAGGGTCTACGTGAAAATGTCAAATGACAAAAGTGGTCGAGTGATACCTAGTGTCAACGGGTTTGATACAAGAAATAATTTGTGGAAACCTTAAAATTTCAAATTGTTCCATAGTCCAAATGGCAGTAAGATGAAAGTTCCATTCCTCACTCAGACAGCAAGAGGTCTAGAAGTTACTCTTCACAGCGAAATCTGTATCTAACTGTTGTTGTCATGATTTTTTCGATGTTTTAACATACCCACAAGTAAGCTGTTATGTTAGTCCCATAGTTTTGTAATGCTAGGAACATTTCGAAACATTTTCTTTTTCTTTAATTTTCTTTATGAGGGTTTGCTGATGGATGTAAATTGTCAGTGTTGTGAAGAGGTTCCAAATTGCTGACAATGAGTTTTCCAGCGTGTTCCTACGTACATGTGCCTTAACCACTAAATAGTTTCTACATGTTCAGCCTATAAATAAATAACTTCAACGCGTGTATCTCCGAAACTTTAATCAGCAAAGTGTAACTGGAAAGACCCTATTTAGTGGTTAAGGCATATGTACGTAGGAACACGCTGGAAAACTCACTGTCAGCAATTTGGAACCTCTTTCACAACATTGACAATTTACATTTATCAGCAAACTTTGATAAAGAAAATGTTTCGAAATGTTCCTAGCATTACAAAACTATGGGACTAACATAGCAGCTTACTTGTGGGTGTTAGAACTTCGAAAAGAATCATGACAACAACAGTTAGATACAGATTTTGCTGTGAAGAGTAACTTCTAGACCTCTTGCTGTCTGAGTGAAGAATAGAAGTTTCGTTTTAGAACTTTCATCTTACTGCCATTTGGAATATGGAACAATTTGAAATTTTAAGGTTTCCTCAAATTATTTCTTGTATCAAACCCGTTGACACTAGGTATCACGCGACCACTTTTGTCATTTGACATTTTCACGTAGACCCTGACCTCCGTTTACTCCTCATAGGGGACACGGAGTTGAACTTTTATAGCTAAAAATGTTAGCCCCTTAAAATTATGAAGGGCGTGTTTTTGTTTTTTTTATATTCCCAGTCGTTTTGCAGATTTACGGGGTGGCAACGGACTTTATGGACACCCGTATATTAGATATAAGGCCAAAATTTCACATACAAAAATATAAAGCAGAATTTCATATTACGTTAGACACAGAAAATATATTTCGGACAAAATAATAAATATTATTTTCTCTAAACGCGTCCAAGTTTCTTCAGTTCTTTGTACAGTTCACATGGTGGTCTGGTGGATTGTTAAAAGGAACAAAAGTTTGATAACTGATAAGTCTGTTAAGTTTCATCTTTTGTTTTTATAAAATTGGTTAATTTTACTTTATTTTTACTTGAAGTTACTACGAAACGGTCGAGAATATGTGGAGTTCCCCATGCGCCGTTCCCGGCGCGTGCGCATTGTACAGGGAACACCGTTACCTTTTCTAATATGTAAGTAAAGACTAAAGGGAAATTACTGACAAAGTGAGCGTAGAGTGGTTCACTTGCAAAGCATTTTGTTCTTAATCGAAACCTCTGACTCTTGAGATCCGAAATTCGAATCCCGGGTGTGCCTTCCTGACTGAAGTTACCTTTGGCTTTCCCTCAGTTACTACTACTTCTTTCTAACATGAGCTACTATTTTGGCATGGACGGACTAAAAATATCATTTGAGTAGTGCAAATCAAAGGCGTACACATGCATAAAGAAATCGATAATCATTTAGACGAATTTTAAGTCTAAAGAGACCCCTGAAAGATGAGTGTCACTGTTGTTAATATTAAACAAATTAAAAATTATTCGGAAAATGTATCGGTGTCCATTTGCCGATACCGATACTCCAAAAAGTTGCCGATATCACCGATACCGATATATCGGTACATCCCTAAGAAATATAATGATCATTATAGTCGGGAATCAATGATAATCAGAACATTGGGTAACAATCATTAAAATAATTACGCAAAACCTACTGATCATCTAGGACTATGCTATGCTACAGAAGCAGAAAGTATTAGGCACTACACACATACTTATGAAATATACAAGGATGATTATTTGAACCAACTCACAGTAGGCTAGGACGTACAACAGAGGCCGACGGTATCTCACAATATACAAAGCAAATCTAACGATAAAATAATAATAATGGGTGCGCCTTGGACTCGAATTTGTGTCAAACCTTTACGACTGAAGAAAAAACATCTCGTGGACAGAAACGCTTGAATACACAACAATATGAGACCAGCGGCTTCAATTATCTGTTACACAGTTGTTAATTGAATAACATGAACTCTTGTTTCTGTTTTAACTTCCACATATTTAAAGCAACGAATACTAAGTAATCTAAGATGTTATAACTGGAGAATAAAACAACACGCTGGAAACAACTACTGTTCAAGAATATAGCGTAAGCAGTGATAAAAAATTGAGCACGAACAGTTACAAAATTAAAAGGAGTGTACACATTTCTGTCCTGAGCGTAAATCATAATGTGCAAGGCATATGTTACAACAGGACTGTTTCTAAATTAATGCATTTATTATTTTCTGTAACAAACTTATTTTTTTATGACGTTTAACAATAACAGGGAAAACATCAATGATTTATGTACAAAAGACGAATCTTGTGTATCACCTGTGATGACTTCCCAATGTAGCTAATATTTCGTAGTGTTTCTCCTCACAAATGTGGAAATGAAAGAAGTAAAAGTAAACGGTTTTATGCTCAATAGGTGGCAGTGTAATCAAATTCATCCGTATCTACCTACGTCTTTCACATGTCAAAGGAAGTAGCTTAATATTTGTCTGTATTAACGCTAATAACTGTTTACACCGAAACATGATCAAAACAGTCGGCCTGACTCGAAGTTGCCTTAAAAATTAAATTCAAACTGAAAATGACCAAAACAGAACTTGAATAAAACGAAAACTTACTTTTAGTCCTAGCTGCTAATCTTTACAATTTACCAAACTTGATATAACAGAAACTTCCCTAATCCGAGGAGGAAATGCAGATCACTTGCAATTCTGGTCTGAGCAATTTCACTAGTATGTTCTAATTACTTCTTTTCTTCTCCTTAAACAATTTTTCTCGGTGTTCAATCACTGTGCATGAATAATGTACGTAAGTTTGTAACTAGTGGATAGTACCAGACAACAGTCGTTCTTACATTAGGGATAGTAATAACTACCATTACGTTCAGTTGCGAAACGTGGGGTAAACAAATGGGTAGACAATGTGAAATGTAAAAAAAAATATATATAACAAAATGTTCCCATGTTGCTGGTATCCAGACCTTAACATTTTAGTAATTAGGGCAGCGCTGTCCAACGCGGCGCCCTCCATTAGCAAATTCAATTATGCAGACTCTGACTTAACTATAATTCCAGCATAAATTTCAAAGATTAGAGTAATAGTTTGGTTTCTTCCTAGCATTCTCAAAAGCACGGGCACTCTCATTGTTTCCATCGCACAACCATTGTTTCGCTTTTTCACTAACGAAAGCACTGACCTCGCAGGGTACAGATGTTTGGCTAAAATAGGCGGTACATTTTATCCCTTCAAACGCAGCACTTGGCCGCAGAACTGGTGATAGGAAGGAGTTCGAACTTCGAACACGATTTTTGTGAAGCTGTCATAAACCTCTTCCCTGCTGCTTTTCAGTCGTAAAATCTGACGATGTCATACGCTCTTTTTCTTTGAAGATGGACAGAGGAAGTATTCTTGGAGGAATATTCCCAACAAATAAGGGAAGAGGGAGGCAGACAGAGAGAGAAACAGCACCACAGTACAGTACACACTCAAGAGAAGTCAGTGGCGATCAGTCACTTGACCAGTTTGTTTATAAACGACATCACAAGTCAGTTCTACTTCTTAAAGGTAGCAAGACTCAGAAGTGCTGTTAGTGATCAGTGTGTTTTGGTTTTTCCTCTTAAGTTTAATTCGTATTGGCTAGAAACGATGTTATTATTTTTCCTTTAGTGATTCTAAACATGGCTAAACGGCAACGAACCTACGTTTTTAATAGTGAGTGGGAGAATCAGTATTGTTTTATTGAATACAAAGGCAATTACAAAGATATATTTCCACTAAATTCTGAATTAAGAGGACACAAAGTGAGGAATCTTAAATCCAAATTAACACTGCAGCCATGTCTGTTCACAAAGTCAGTTCAGCAATCAAGCAATGCGACATTAGCTTCTTAATAAATCTGTCATGTGTCAGCGAAGAGAAAGAAACCTTTTAGTGATGGGGAAGTAGTTCAAGAAACTATGATCAGTGCGGCCGAGTCTCTGTTTGATGGACACAAAGATAAAGCACAGCTCGTGTCTTCTATCAAAATTATTCAGTTGTCTCACCAGACTGTTGCTAGGCGGGTTGAACACATTTCTAATAATTTGCAAACTAAGCTACATCGCGATTTGGAAGTGTGTGAATGTCTTTTACTACAATTTGATGAGAGTACGGACATTTCGGATACTGCACAGTTATGTTTTTATTAGAATGGTTTTTGCCGATTTTACACTGAAGGAGGAGTTTGTTAAACTCCTCTTCACGAACGTACTCGTACTAGGGGAGAAGACATTTTTAATGTGTCCCTTAAATTTGTGAAAGAGACTAACTTATCGTTTTCAAAACTTGTGACTATAACGACTGATGGGGCTCCTCCAATGACTGGAGAAAACAGTTTTTCTTGCTTTTTATGCTAAGGACGAATCATTTCCCAAATTTTTATCGTATTATTGCGTTATCCATCAGGAAGCTTTATGCGCAAAGGTGTTGGAAGTTCGAGCACATCATGAAAATAGCACATCGCGTGTTGTAAATCATATCAGATCATCATCTTCCACTCGTCACCAATTATTCAAGGCTCTTTCGAACATTTCAAATGCTGAACATGGCGATGTAATTCCTTACTCAGAAGTACTGTGGCTTAGTAAGGGAAAACCTAACGGTTCTGCACTCTTTTGGATGAGATATGGGAATTTCTTACATCATCTCCCGGGCAATATTACAAGGAACTTGAGTCATCTTTTTTGGCAGATATAACCTCCAAATTCAACGAGTTAAACCTCGAATTGCAAGGGCAAGATCGTGATATTTCGGGTATGGTAAGTACAGTAAATGCTTTTCAAACGAAACTAAAACTATGGATTGCACATTTAAACAAGAAATTCCTCTCATATATCCGAATTTGAAATCTGCTGTGGAAACTACCAATGACGGTGTGTATAATCTTCATCCTCTTATCCAGCATCTTGAAACCCTTTTAATCGAGTTTGACAGGCGATTGCGTCAGTTTTCGACTATTCAACCATCGATAATGTTCATCAAAACCCCATTTGCTTCGATTGATGTTTGTGGATTTGGAGCTTTGATTTGGGAAATTTTTGAAAATTATAATCTGGAAATTTTAAATTTTCAAGAAAATATGGCTTTGAAATCTTCCTATGCCACATGTGCTAATTTCTGGGCTTTGGTGGACAGAAAAATAAAATACCCGTTGGTTCGACCTATCTATGCGAAGTATTCGTTTCGTCTATGAACGTCATCAAAAACAAACACCGTTCCTGCCTAACAGACGCACACCTAGAGGATGCATTAAGGGCAGCCTGTTCCAGTTATACACCAGATTTTGATCAACTTACAGAAGACATACAGCGCCAAGTTTCTCACTAAGTAGGTAGGTATATACTTTTTTACAGCACATATTTCAAGTCCTCTCATTATCCTGTTAATTATATAATAATAATAGTAATATCCGATACATTATTATTATTATTATTGCTAAAATCGGTACACCGCGCCCGCGTCTCTATATGCATGCGTCAGATGCGCCCCAACAAATGAAAAGGTTGGACATCACTGAGTTAGGGTATCGCTGCTCACGTTCTAGATTATTCTAATTAAATTAAAAACTTTTCTTTTTTAAGTGAGTCAGGATTAAGAAAGACCTTAGAATAGGAACGTGGAACGTACGAACATTATACCAAACGGGCGCTCTTCAGGTGGCGGTACACGAGACCGAGAAGTACGAGCTAGACATATTACCGATACAAGAAGTTCGGTGGGAAGGTCAAGATAGCATCCCACAGGGCAAGTACACTTTCTACTACGGGGGAACACAGTCTCACGATTTCGGAACAGGGTTCCTCATTAAGAATAGTATCCTTCAGGCGGTTCAGAATATAGAGTTCGTAAACGAAAGACTATCGCACGTTACGATACGTACTCGATGGGGCAACACGGTTTTATTAAACGTCTATGCTCCGACCGAGGTGGCTACTGATAACGACAAAGATATATTCTACGATGAGCTAGAAAGGTTGTTTGACCGATTACCGAAGTATAATTCGAAAATTGTGTTGGGTGATTTCAATGCAAAGGTAGGGAAGGAAGAAAAATATAGACCTACTATAGGCAAATACAGTCTTCACGAAAAGACCAACAACAATGGAGAAAGACTGATAACTTTCGCGATTTCGAAAAACTTACTGGTAAAGAGCACGTACTTTGAACACAAAGACATACACAAATACACATGGGTATCTCCGGACGGCAAAACTCTCAACCAGATCGATCACGTATTAGTAGACAGACGAAGACACACCAACATAATGGACGTTAGGTCGTACAGAGGAGCGGAAGGTGACACCGACCATCAATTAGTGATCACAAAAGTAAGGGAAAAGTTATGCATCGCGAACAGAGAAAGCAAGGGGTCAAAACAACTTAAATTCGAAGTGAAACCATTAAATAATCCGAGCATAAGAGCAGATTACCAACTCGAACTCTCAAATAGGTTCGAAATCCTAGCCGACTCGAGTAATAATAATGATGATGATAATAATGAAATTGATGTAAGTAAGATGTGGGAGGCAATTCGTGAAACAATTAAGAGCGCAGCGAAGGAACGCGTAGGTGAGAAGAAACAACAGAAAAACAAACCTTGGTTTGATGAAGAATGCATTAAACTTCATGAGGAACGAAAACAAGCCAGGCAACGATGGCTAAGTAATAAAAGCGAAGCAAATACCAACCACTACAGTAACGCGAAACGAAACGCCACACTAGGGTTCAGAAACAAAAAGCGAGAATATCTGACGCAGAAGATTCAGGAGATTGAGGAAAACGGGAAGACAAATAACATACGAGATCTATACAAAGGGGTAAACTCGTTAAGAAAAGGTTACCAGCCGAGGTTAGGAATGATTAGAAATGAACGTGGAGATCTTCAGGCGGATCCGACTAAAATTGTCGATGTGTGGAAAAGTTATTTCGACAAACTTCTTAATGTACACAGCGGGGAACAAACAGAAGAATTTGAAATCCATACCGCAGAACCGTGGATTCCCGAACCTAGCGAGATCGAGATCGAAATGTCGGTTAAGAAATTGAAAAATTTCAAATCACCAGGAATAGACAATATTCCAGCCGAATTAATTAAAACAGGAGGAACGGCACTAATGAAGGAACTACATAAATTGATAAGTGCTATATGGAGAAAGGAGGAGCTCCCAAAGGAATGGAAAACATCAATAATTGTTCCGATTTACAAAAAAGGCGATAAGTCGGAATGCAATAATTACCGCGGAATCTCGTTACTTCCAACTTGTTACAAGGTATTAAGTAATATTCTGTTAACACGCCTAAATGTATACGTAAATGAAATAATTGGAGATCACCAATGTGGATTTAGAAGAAATAGATCCACGTTGGACCAGATTTTTGCTTTGAGACAAATTTTGGAGAAGAAATGGGAATACAATGGGACGGTTCATCAGCTATTCATTGATTTTAAGAAAGCATATGATTCTATCAAGAGGGAAAAGTTATACAGTATCCTGATACGATTTGGAATACCGAAAAAATTGGTCCAACTAGTGAAGATGTGTCTCAGCGACCCCATAAGCAGAGTACGGATAGGTAATAATATGTCAGATAGTTTCAAGATTCGCAACGGATTGAAACAAGGCGATGCCTTGTCACCACTACTGTTTAACTTCGCGTTAGAATATGCGATTTTAAAAATTAAAGGGGACAAAAAGGGACTATCATTGAATGGTTTGAATCAACTGTTTGTATACGCGGATGATGTAGATTTAATAGGGGAGGATATAGATGCACTACAAAGCAACACCGATGTCTTAGTAGAAGCGTGCGATGAGATAGGTCTACAGGTAAACATAGATAAAACAAAATACATGGTAACAAGCCGAAGCACAGGGAATGAAGCAATTAAAAACATAAGAATTAGGGATGAGGTCATAGAGAAAGTAAACAAATTTAAATACTTGGGAGCATACGTAACAAGCAAAAATGAGGTCACGGAAGAAATAAAAAGTCGCTTAGTATCGGGGAACGCATGTTTCTACCCAGTCCAAAAACTTCTAACATCGCGATTAATATCAAGGAAATTGAAATTAAAAATATACAGAACGGTTATTCTGCCGGTAATACTTTACGGTTGCGAAAGTTGGAGTACGACCCTAGCAGATGAATATAAATTACGTGTATTTGAAAATAAGGTTTTGAGAAAGATATATGGGCCGAAACGGGACGAGATGACTGGAGAGTGGAGGAGACTGCATAATGAAGAACTCCACGGACTGTACGATTCACCAGATGTTGTAAAAATAATGAAATCGAGACGACTAAGGTGGGCAGGGCATGTAGCTCGGATGGGGAAAATACGAAGATTATATTCTATTCTGGTTGGAAGGCCCGATGGAAAGAGGCCATTGGGAAGACCGAGACGTCGTTGGGAGGACAATATTAGAAGAGATCGTCGAGAAGTAGGTGTTTGTGATGAAAACTGGCTTGATACTGCCCAGGATAGAATCCAATGGCGAACGTTTGTTACTGCGGCGATGAACTTGCGAGTTCCATAAGCCATAGAGTTAGTTAGTTAGTGTGTGTTCATACTGAAAAGAAATCAATATGGCATGCAAGCAATTAAAAATATATCTTTCTTTAAATAAGTTCCACTCTCCCCTAATTGTTCGCTAAGTAAAATTACGAGATAAATATAAAACTGAAGAAGAGAATAATAAAAATAAGAATTTAAACGAAGATTTTCTTAATCTTTTTAATAATAATCCTCATCTTTTGAATATTTGTGCGCTTACCGGCGCTGTACACTGTACTCAGGCTAAATGTAGCACACTGAAATATTAAAACCGTTCCGAACTTGCCTTTTTTTCATCCTCAGATAACGAACGCCGAGAGGAAAGATGTTAGTACGAAGTATAAAAAGAAACTGAAAAAAAAAAAAAATGAGGAAGAAGAGAATAAAAGTATGAGAATACCGTTTGTAATAATGTCTTGTCAACCAATCTTTTCTCTCGGCGTTCGTTACCTGAGGATGGAACACGAAAAGTTTCGAAACGGTCGTAAATTATGTTAATATTATAGTACTGTACATTGAATTACGCTTGAGGACAGTATTCTATGCAGAAGAACAGAAATACGATTTTTAATTAACTAACCCTCCACGGACTTTCTATGCGGCTGATCACATTAATTTATAAGCAATAGTGTATTGTTATAACAGGTCTCTAAATACAGCATAACATTACAGCCTTAAAATGGGTTCTAAAAGTGTCTAGTTGACAAAACACACTCTGCGTTATTAAATTGAATGAATAAGAGCCCGTTGAACCTTTGTTACTGATTGAGGGCTTGCTCGCCTCTGTACTCATTAGTTTGGAATGTTTGGGGTTCTTACATTAGAACAGTATCGCTTCATCTTGTATATTCTATGAGAACTGAAATACACAATGATTCAGGTACTACACTGGCTCTTCCTTGAACAAAATAATTTAGCACAGAAAATTATTCCTGAGAAACAGATCTTGACCTAACTGTACGAAAAACATTAACTTCCAGCAAAATAAGATGGTAAAAAAGGTAGGGTTAAAAAAAGGATATTTCCATTGTAGAATACTAAGACAGGCGCAAAGAAACTTCACAAACACAATAAAAAGCGGCAACGTTTCGCAAAAGCATTTTCACATGGTAGCAGAGAAAATGGACAGCGCGGACTGGTACGGAACTAGTGCTAAGGAAACGCCATGTTGCCATATATATATATATATATATAAACCCTCCAGTTTACCAAGAGTTAGCACGCTTGCTTCTGTGTGCATGGTCACTCTTCGAGGTTGAACGAACGGAGTGGCTCGAAGCCTACTTGATCAAAGACTGTAAATCCTGTCTCTCGAAGCCCAACAAACAGCTCGCGTAGGACGCTACTAATAATTCAGTTAAATCTTTGTTTAAAACTTTTAAACCGTAAAATATTAATAGATCATAGATTAACTCCTGAGTATTTAAATTATAATAGTTCATATTGAGAATACTCAACTGTTTCTCAATTTAAGTTATAATAATAATAATAAAAAAGATAAATGCCACTGACGCATTCAAACAGAGTATAAGGAAGATGTTTCTACTTTATCTTCTGATATATATTTAGAAGAAAATATGGATATAACTATTTTGACGCCTTATGTCCACAATTTTTTACAACAACCAGACAGTAAGTAATTGTTTCAGCTGTCTGACGAATGTATTGATTGAACACAAACTGTGAGGCTTTTGTAGTGTATAAGTCTCGTCAATATTACCTTAGAGGAAAAATACGTTTTCCTTCAAGACATTACCAGAAATACAATCCAAAAGAAAATAAAACGTTCTATGTCAGCTAGAAGAAGCTGTGTAACCTTGCATTATCTATTTTAAATGTTTCTAAATATTCCAACTACTCTATTTTTTGTTAGAACTCGATTGGAAAAAACGATATAAGTTTTCCATGAATGGTGTGCTTATGGTTTTTTCCCCATTTTAGCCTACACCAAAAGAACAGTCAACGAATACTCTTAACGAATCGGAACATTACTGAAAATCTGTTTAAAGCCTGAAATTATTTGCAACAGTATCCAAGAATATCAGTGTTAACTAGACATGAACCAAACGGTTGTAGCTTAGTTGGTACATCAATCGGAAGGTTCTGGGAACGATCCCAGCGGCCGCCTACTCTGGATGTTTCTGCAAGGGTTCTCCTCAATCAAACCAGACAAATGCCGGGATGATACCAACTAACTAGACAGCCTTCCAACATCCTCTCCTCCACCCTATTCTGACTTGCGCCGGAGATGCCTAAAGACCATAAATAATTTCAAATTGCAACAAAAATTTCTGAAACAGAATTCCTAGATTTTACGGATCCAAAGGGAATGGAGATATATGGAAACACCTTGTTACATTTACCCTTTATCAAGAAGTTCCCACAATTAAACTTGAAAACTCGTTTACCACTATTTCATCTGAAATTGAGCAATGAAGATGATTCGGTGACAAAAGTATCATAAAATCATATTTGTTCTTCGGTCCCTCGAGTGTCCTAGTTTGAGAAACGTTGCAATTTTCCATAGAATATTTTCCTCCGGATGTATACGTTAATCCATTTAGTTACTATTAGCAAAAATCAACGCACAGGAGGGGAAAATACTTTTGACATTTTCTTTTACACAGAACATTTTTTTTAAAAAGGCTATTTCTTTCTTCTTTTTTTTTTCACTCTTAGTCAAGTAATGAAATTTTCCTCTCACAAATTGCAATTAAAAAGCAGAGAAAAAGGGAAAATATTAGTAGCCACAACCAAAGAAAGATCTTTTAGGTTTATGGTATCATCAGAGGGAGAAGGAAAAAAGAACAAGACAATATAACAACTGACAAGAAGCATAAGAATTTCATGGCATACTCACAACATATCAAGCACCAATAGCATTTAGGCTTTTTGAAGAATACGAACAGGAGTGGTACAATTCAAGCATGAATGATATAGTAGAATGAGTCAGGTACTGTAAACAAATATTTTCAAAATTACTTTATTTTTACAACCAATAATTAATTCAGATTATGTCGTAAACTAGTTAATATCGCTGCCTGTGTTATTTTCAAACTGCTAACACAATTCATACCTCAACCTCTATTGATGCTACCTTCGCAAACAGTATAGATAATACACAACTCAGACAATGAGGAAATATACAAATTCTTCACTCAATAATATTGTCCATATAACAAGTTTTAAAAAATAAACTAACATTATATTTAAAAAGTTACTTCATTACGTACAAACAGAACTTCAATTCTGGTATCAGTAAATAAACAAAATTTACATTTTTTTTCTCCAACATCATAGGAACCCTACCACTGAGAGGGAACAATATTTAAGAATTCCGCTTAACTTTACCGGTATATTCAACGTTAAATACAATCCACTAACCAGATCATACTAATATATTACTGGAGGGAGAGGGCGAGAGAGTGTACTGTAAACGAACTCGTTTTACGGGAACAAAATACGGACGGCTACAAGTTTCTGTACACGATATCTCTGGACTAAGCAACACCTGCAGGTTGTGAACTTACTTTTGTCTATTACAAGTCTAATTTAGGGATAGCGTGAGATAGAGTGGGGAAAAGGTTGTTAGAAGATAGTCGGCCAGGGCCTATTTCTAGCTATCATCCTCGCTTTTGCCTTGTGCGACTGAGGCAAAAAAAACCTGAAAGATCAATGTAAATTTATTTCTGTACGGATACGGGTTGTACGCCTGAAGATGCCTTCTGGGGGAAGGTAAAAAGTACTTAGCAAGGATTATCTAAATAGGTACGTACTGCTTACCAGAAACTTATTAACAAATGATTTGACTAAAGAACTACGGCAAATATAAGGACGGAACAACTCTTCCTCTAACTCGAAACAATACAAGTTCTGCGTATTGTTCTCTGGTGTTGCAGCGTCAATATCAATCCTAATTTGTAACTTACAACAGTATGCCCACTGAACAGAATGTAATATAACCTAATGTTCGCGAATGCAATTGGCGTCTATTAGGTTACCTTTATACTTGAACTCCTGTGCTTAAAATGCTACATGCGATGTGTATTGCAGAAACAAACGGAATCATTAACGCAGCGCGTTGTGAAATGGACTGGAAAGGGTCACCTTTGGTCCGGTAGCAGGATGAGGTGCTCCGGTTATTGCTCTTACTTTGTTTTGTTCGTCACTGGCAATGCGCGTTACAAGTTACTGGTCGTCTACGATCAATTGTTTATTTATCTATAGTAATCAAATTTCTGAAAAGGGTTCGAACTGTTTCTGATTACCTTAACTGGTTCGAAACATTTTTTTAAAACGATGGAATATTCTTATATATTGTATGAATTACTTGTGATGTCCTGTTTCTCACAATGGGCAAATGCAATGTAATGACTCGGAACGCAACAATTCCGAACTCGGAATGAATTTAATATTAACGATAGATGCAGTTTATAGTGATTGATTTCAAAGCTAAAAATTTGATAGAAAAAGTGAAATATTTTCTACATTTAGAGCGAAACACCTACTAGTTATCACAAGATATACAGGTCGAACTACGATATGACAGTATTCCGGGGATTACATGATATAAATGCATTTTGTATGGATTCCAAAATTGATTCATAAGATGTCGATGATCGAAGACGACTGGGACATTAGCTTCCATCATATTCGTCTGGAAAACGCGACTTGGTGAAAGAGGTGGTTGTTCTTAACGATACTGATAATTGTTCACTAAGAAAGTGTAGGTGGCAAAAGAAACGGGAAATCGGATTTGAGAAATATTATTTTATTAATTTTTAAACAGTGCAAGTTTTTCTGTTCCGAAAACTCGTACTGACTATGCCGTAAGCCAAACATGGAGAAAAAAAACAACACATTTCCTTCGATTTTTGCGCTTTCGATTTAGATAAGGAAAATATCTTTGCTTCGCACTAGCGACGGAAGTGTGTCTATGTTTCGTGCTCACTAAATTCTCTAAAGCGTTTACGTACTCAACTTCTAGAACAATTCTGTTGGCAATGTAGGTGCGTCTTGAAGGTTTATTCTTCAAACTGCCTGAAAACAGAGAAGCAACTCTCAAGTACTGCTAGTCCACCTGTCTACTACTACCAAAACCATTTTCTTAAATCGCCAGTTATTTAAGACATTTCAAAAAGGTACTCAAGGCGCCGCAATTGAAAGTGTTGGTAACAAATTCAAATATATATATAGTTTGTATGCGGCCTCATCGCGCTTAAACCACTGAACCAATCCAAATCACATAAATTGGTAGACATTGCCCGTGCCAAGTTAGTCTCAATTCAATTTGATGAATCAGTGTTGACAAACTTTTTTTTAAAAAAAATAACCCTTCACGGTCACACTTCCAAATATGTTACACACACGTTATTTCATAATCCCTACTCTAATTATTAACTATGAAATTTTATAATAATGTGGTTTCTTTTAATGTCTTTCCTGCATTTATGATCAAGGGTATTACTGTCAAAATATCTTATAATTAACAAAGTTATTGACCTTATGCATTAGCATTAACATTTTAGTTCATTATCATTAAAACCTAACAAAAGTAACATTAAAAAAATAATAATTTGGGAAAATTGAAAAAAAAAAAGTTATTAGATGTTGAAATAATAGTTTCTGTAAAAAACACAAAGAAATGAAAAGAAATATTTACAGCCTTACACCGTGAGGAAAATATGGAGTACAATGTGAACAGTCCTTCACTTAATAGAATTTGTTATTTTTCTAAGACATAAATAAAGATTAGTTAATCAGAATGATTCACAATCTGCTCTCTTTCTTTCTCCTACTCTCTCCTCTTTATAAGAACCCAGATACAGCACTAATGATCATTTCATATTGAGTTGTCACACAATAAAAGTAAACAACCAATACAAAAAAAAAGATAAAAAATGAACAAATACATGAACAGAATAATATCAAAACATACAGAAAAACAAAATCATTACCTCAACTTAAATCAGATATCGATACCAGCTTTTTCATATAATGGTTATATGGCAGAGCAAAATCAAGATGGCTTGAAAATCAGGGTAGGGAACGCTGTACAATAGGAAGCCTGGGTGTTCGCAAAACAAACAGATCATTCATTACTGCAAGTGGATCTTACAGAAACTCGAAAAAACAACTCATGAAGAATATAGCCAGATCTGAAATGTCCATTAATAATTTTATACAGGTATTTGAAGTCATGCAAGTATATACGTGTCAAAGGACGTCTAAGAGTTGTTGTTTGCTGAAATTGCGTGTGGATGGGACAAGCGAACGATAGCCAAGAAAAGGTTCAAAACTCGGTTAACTTTGGACAGCACTGTGGGAGACCCCATAGCCCAGATAGGAGAGCAATATTTAAGGTGTGGAGATACGCAACTCTTGTAAAATAAAGTACGTGCTGTAGGATCCTTCAAATCAACGAATCTATAAAGTAAAAACCTAGAAGTTTCATGGCTTTTTCAGTAGACATTATAACATGATCTTCAAAAGTCAGCTTTTAGTCGATCAAAACACCAAGATCTTTATATGATGAAACTTTGGCAAGAAGGGTTGTGTTAAGTTGATACGAACTCTGAAGAGACTCTTCTCTTTACAATATCTTCCTCTGCGCGTTCTTACCATATCTCCAAGAATAAGAAACACGAAACTAAAGTCTCTTATACTCATCAGCTGTATTGTTTTTTTTTCGAATAGTTGGGTGCTTATTCCCAGAATCTTCTTGTAAACTCTTCGTTTATTCTCATTATGATTTCTCCTAAGATGTTTCTATTGACAAAATGATTCCACGAATCTAAAGGATTACTTACATTTCTGGAAGGACCATCAGCACCACAAACCGCCTGGCAAGGTTTCGGGCTGGTGGCTGTTCTCTTCCTTGTGACACTACAGAATTCTACTGATGTACTTTTATCCCTCGTGAGACAGCTGCCTTTTTTAGTATTGCTATTTAAATACATTATCAAGCTTATCTTCACTAACTTCATCACCATTATGTCATTGTTTCTGGCGCAATCGGGATCACTCTTACAGAATCGTAATCACCTAACAGACTGGCATCATCATCATTGTCGCTAGGTGCAAATTCTAGCAACAACTCTTCGATATACTGATTGCTCAGATCCATCTGACAGCAACCATCTTGTTCTACTTGTACGACAATCACTAAAAATAGCCAGAAAACGTAAGACGTTGATTTTTTTTTCTTTTTTTTGCATGTACTACACCCCAACATAAGTTTTGATACGTATATCCCAAAAATTAGTCCGCAAATGAACTCGAAAATCAAACCAACTAGAAGCCAACATTGCTAACTGAATTTACTGAGATAGAATAAACCCACTTCTAGTTAAATACAAAAGTTACACCAAAATCTGTTTTCCTTTGGGTGTGTCACACCCCAGTGTGGCCGTTGAAGGATAATATTATTGGACGCTAATAACACACAAATCATTTTTGGCACATAGGTAGCCATCGGCCCAGACCAGGTCTATTTCATTTCAATTTGATGAATTAGTGTTGTTGACGTATTATTCAAAAAATCAAATTAATCCCATCCGTTGTCCGCATACTCACCAAACTTAGCATGTAGCTAGTAGGACAGGTCACAGAGACAATGCAGTCGCCGAAGTTGTAAGTGTTATCAGCCAATTTTAAATATATTTAATATTCCAATACCGAACCAAACCTGACATGTAATTACTGGGACAGGTCTTAGAGATAATCTAGGCGTGACAGTTGTCAGTGTTGCCAATTAATCTTTTTTTTTTGTAATCAAATTATTTCAATATTGCTGACTTTATCAACACGAAACTTGACATTTGGCTACTGGGACAGATCACAGAGAATATAGTTTTGAAAAAGTACTGGCGGAACCGCAGGAGGCGGCTACTACATTATAAATACCCAAAGATACAGAATTGCAAATATGCTTGAAACATCGTACTGATGACGCAGCGAGGAAAACAAGGCAAAATACAAATCACAGCTACCGTGTGCTTGAAACAGTTATCATTTATACGTATCAAGATTGCGAACCACTGAACGCTTATCAAACCACTTCCAAAATCTTTCCTCAAATTCTTCTTGAAGCTTCCCAATTTTTTTTCAAAAGGACTATCTACGGACAAAAGATAATTTCTTCAGAGCTTCCAGTAAAAGGGCAAGTGTGGCATCTGCTCTTCAATGTCAAAAAATTTACAAAAAGCCACATGCTCGGATTACAATATAGAACTTGAATGTGCGGATACTTTGTTTGAGTTGTACATTTAAAACTTTCTGCGAACAAATTCGAAAAACATTCCTATTCTGGGTCAGAGATATATTTTAGAACACTGTGTAAGGCATATTTTAGCAATTCCTGGTTTAACATGTAACTTTGTTCAACGGATTTAATCACAGGAGAAAAAAAAAATCCACTCTTCATGTTACCCCAAGGTTTGTTGCCAGATCACCTGTAAAAAAAAATATGAGAGTACAAGAACGGAATTCAGCAGTCATTTATTATTTTCCACAGCAAATTTCAAGCAATATCCCGAACTTTTCAAGTATTTCCCTGCGACGTGGAGACCAAGTTAACTAAAAAACTATAAACTCTGTAACAAAATTGAAATAAAACGCAAAAATGAACCTCAGACATACTTAACATTGTTTCAACCTTCAACATTGCTATAAAGGTTTCCCTTAATTTTTCAAAATTAGCTCCTCAAGGTAAAAGCAAGTGTCATTCTTGAAATTTCACACGAGAAACATCGTTAGTGTCCATACAGCTATTAACATTTGCACGATTTGTTAATTATTGGTCTCGTCTGTCCCATTATAAACTTAAAAAAAGTAAATTATTGAAAAATAGGAGGTCTTGGAATTTTGGGAAGTAAAAACAGTTGAGTGAAGCACAATTCTTTCGCCGTCCCTTCTGCACGGATTGCTTAAGCACTTTTTTTTTAAACTGCACCCTGAAAACAACATACAGCATAATAATCCTTCGTAACAGTAATGCCACTGAATTAACACAAACATGATGATGCTATTTTGAACAGAAAAAGATATAAGTTGATAACAGTCTTTCGAAAATGATCACACATGACTCAGAAATATGAAATATAGCAAGATACGGATCTCTATATGAAGTGAGGTACTACGAACTACTATGCATTTAACTAATTACTGCATCCGATATGATCTGACAACCATAAACAACTACTCACTAGCAGCACAAGAGCAAAGGTTCTGAAAAGTTTCAACCCATTACAAAATTAACTGTTTCGTGTTTGTAATGCGAATATTGTGTATTATTCTAAGTAGACTATAAAACTCGGAAGCCTACATTGCATTTGAAAAAACATATCTTTAATGTGTATTGGATTCACATATAAGCATGCTTTTACTCAGAATTATTCTATCAACTGCGGAGTAACCGTATCAACAAAAAACACATTGCTCTAAAAAAAATTAAATGAATTTACCAAGTTCGTATTTTGTAGACTTCCCTAGTTTCTGCTCTTAATTTAATAGATAAATTTTGTGTGCTTCCTCGATAGTACAGCAAAATGATGTTACTTTCCCTGCAGATGGAACTCAAGTCGATCTGAGCCAAAGTTTCATAAAGACCTTAAAATTACACTCAAAATTCAAATGGAATTTGGCATCCCCCCCCCCCCCCCACTCTGAAATCATTGAATTTATTTAGCCCAATATGTAAAATACAGAGAAGCTAGTAAAAAGTAATACACAAAAGTGGACTTCACTTTAATCCGCGTAATTGACAAGTCCGGATATCTCCAGCAAATTATGGTCTATTTTTCACTGTATACATCTACGAAGAGTTCTTTGGTAACTACGTTGTACCGATCGACACTTTAAGAAGAATAAAGAAATACAAAAATAAGAGGGAAGATCAGAGCGCTCTCTAAAAATTAGGAAGTTTACCAATATCTTGGAATTCTCAAGAATGAAGTTTATATTAGGTATAAGAGACTGTATAATAATAATACAAAATAACCTAAATACGTATGTATGAATTCCTATACGGAAGAGAAAAAAAGTAAGATGAAACATAGGCAACGATCCAGACCATCGTAAAGAAAGAAAAGATATGCGGAGGAAAGACGTTTCCCCACATCGTCAATAGATGGCAGGGTACTTACTTTTTCCTCTGAGATCAGAATTTACGTCAAACATTTTAGTTAGGAATTTATATAATTAGTCTCGCGATATCTTCAAAATGTGAACCACTTATTCTCATCTCAGCAGGGTATTTACTGTATCCATTTGTACATAAACGAACACGAATTCATACGGAACTGTATGTTTTTAACAGAAGTACAACGTTTCATCCTAGCATTCCGTACTGTCTACACAAATATTTTAATGAAGTATGAGGCCGAATAAGGGTCCACGTTACATCTGGCAGGTTCAGAGGAACTCGAGTTTAAACATAGCAGCATATATACAGTACATAGTCCTCGCACAAACGTGGAATTGTGTCGGCGGCTCCAGATCAGAGATTTTAGAACTTATTAGGACTTTAGAACTTATTAGGACAATCTGTGGAATATAAAAGGATAGATAAACAATTGAATTATATCATAACATCGGCCAAACTTTAACATAAACCCTCACTAGAAAGCATATGCTTCAACTGCTGACAATCTTTTTTTTTTTGTACTTATAAAGTACGCTTAGTTATAATTTTCATTTCTTATTCTTTTGCATGTTGATAGCATTTTCCCATGGTAACTTTAAAAATTTCTACGTTCGTTTCCGTTTGCGTACGTAAGTAACAAACAAACTCTGGATTTATTCTAGATGCAAGACAATGCATGTATCCTCAAAATACTCTAATTCTGGAAGGTTATGATTATTTTCTTCGAATTAATAATTTCTTACATGCATAAGAAATCAACTGTTGTTTTCTCTCTCTTTTAACTGAAATATACGCATATTACCGTACACTATTCTTCGTTAAAATTACAAAGCAGTGTTTTCAAAATATTTCAGCTATTATTTATGATGGAACTTCATACTTAAAAGCTGCGTAAAGAACATACGGAATTCGGAATCGTAAAAAAAAGGGGGGGGAGGGAGTTGCATTCGCATTTAAAACCAAATTACCTATACCGGTACGTGAAGGAAGTGTTTTCCTAGACAATACAGTAGAACCACGGTAATACGAAATCCGATGGTTCAACTCTTCGCATAAACCGACAATGACGCAAGTTCAGGAATCTAGGCGTACGTTTGTACTTGTCCCGAAAATACTACGTATTTTGCTGAATCAGTTAGTTGGTAACATTTGAGCAGTGCGTTCTGACGTTTTGCTTTACTAGTGTTTATCGTTAAAAGTGTGACTTTTGACAAGTTGTTGTCTATGTTTGTTTTAAAAATCAGCTTTCAATGTAATGTACCTATTATGACAATGAAAAGGTGCAAACGCGTTATGCAGACTCTAAAAAGGCTTTAGTGTACTTTCTTACGTTACAACCATGCCCTCAGTCCCATAGGTGACTCATTAACGGGATTCTACTGTGTTTATTTTGTGATGCAAAGTTCCCTGATTAGTGTAGTTAAATTTGCACAAATATTCTTTGTTCTTTCTTCGCTATGTGTACCATACTTTTCACACAACTTGTACTATAAAATAAGCGACTTATAAATGTATTTTTTAATTGTCACGGCTGCTCCATTTTCTTACTGAAAAAGCTGTTATGTTAAAATAAACAGATATCAATGAACGGATGAAAATAACAAGAATTTTGCTCTTCAAGATATTTCGGAATAATAGAAAGATCTACATCCTTGAAAAGTCCATGTTCAGACAGCAAAATGCATATATTAACTCTCAGATGCATGATTAGTTAATGTGCCAACGTAAATACAAGTAAAGTAATATTTGCATAAGAAATATTCACAATCAACCTAAATATTTTACAAATTTAGCACTAATGCACGAACTTGAATCGTTGTCTTGCATACGTGCGTTTAAATAAAAATAATTACGAAAAACCGGTAAAAGTATAAAGAGCTGGAAAGTGTGGAACCTAGGATTTTTTAAAAATCTTCAATATCATAATTATGATTAGACTTACTACAGTTTGCACAATGGAGACTGTTCTGTGCATGTTTCTTCCATTCCTTGGAAGGACAAAAAGTCATTTTTCAAAACACACCCTTGGCAGAATTCTTTGAGAAGCTGAAGAAACTATAATTACGTTCTGGATTATGACCTTACCCAACTATTACCCTAGAGGGCTGCACTGTTGATGTGAATGTCAAGTCATCATAACTATCTTCGCATTAATTCAAATGTGTCCACCAGCTAGCAAAACCTGTTTCTTCTTCAAATGTCTCATAAATGAATTCCTTATACTCACATCTAAAGGAAACATTCTCGCACGTTCAAAGAACACATTTTCCTTCCAAAACTTGTGTGTGTGTGCGTACTCACGAAATAATTAAAATATAGAAAATAAATAAAACAACAGGGAATAACCATTGTTTATCTAGTATCAATTCGTTTGTTTTTCTTTCACACTTCGAACACATTTTTAGGTATGTTACATTAAATTACCCGTTTTCAAACCTGGTAAGGTACAATACAGTACACGCTGAAGTTCGGAGGCTACTTAACAAAAAGCTGCAAATCTTGTCGTTAGAAGCTCACAAGTTCATGTAGGATGCTAATAGCAACTCAAACAATTTATATAATTAGTGTGCCTAATATTATATATCATTATTCATTAAGCATTCCCATAAAAATGTATCAAAACAAGTCGACAATACTACAAAATGTATCTATTATTTGGTAAATACGTCACTCTACATAAGACATCATATAACAAATATATCAGTCAGAAACGGGCACGAAAATCCGATTCCTGCAAGAATTTTATCTGAACTTGAATTTTATTTAAGGTCTTCAGGGAACTTTGGATCAAACCGCATTCGGATGACGATGGGCCCACGAGTAGAGATCGAACCGAGACCACACGCACTCTACTGAGCCACCGCGGTTTAGAATTTAACCTGGTTATGTTACAAACTCTCTTAAATTCTTAAAGTAACACTTTTTTTTTTTGCTGTATTGGTAATTTTTTTTTTTAAACTCGAAATTTAGTCTATTTTTTTTCTTTTGGAATTGTACATAATTGCTTACTGATTTTGAAACAATCGATTTTGCGTAGGCTACGTAAGACGTATGTTATAGCGAAACATACAATACTGTAAGACAAAAAATGTAGGGAAATGGAAGCATGTGTGTTGAGAGAGAATGCATGAATCACGATCGGTAAGCGCAAAAGTTTTGAAAAAGTAAACCAACACAGTTGTAAGTGAAGTCATACCGTACCTTATTAAGTCATAATTGTACGTAAAAATTGTTCAAAAGCATATTCGTGTTCTCTCTCGGCCATTTTCCGGATTATCCGCGGACTGTAATTATTGAACTTACTGCATTTTAAAGAACAGATTATTACTAATGTCAATTCAACTTCCGATTCTGTAAATATCTTCCACATAGACTCAAACGTATTATCAAATTGACTATTATTATTATTAGTGTATTATTATTATTATTATTGCAAAAGTTAATTACGATGGGAAGCTATACTGTGTATAAGCTACTACTAGTACTGAAAACAAACGTTTTATCTTGTACAAGAAGAGACAGTGTTGAAATGCGTGTATGATATTACTCTCAGCACCTATCACCTCTCTCTCTCTCTCTCTCTCTCTAAAGAGCAAAATCGATCGATTGTTTACGTTACAACAGCAAAAGGTGAAAATTGCTCACGGTTGCAAGCTCGCTCACGTGTCGCACACACAACAAGCTTCCATTTTGTTGGTCGCCATAGAGCATGTCCAATTTGGCAATCATACGTCACGTTACCCCTCTTCGAAAAAGCATGATTACCACAACCAATCATAATCACGAATTACTGCTATTGCCAACAGAGGCGACACGATATACTGATGAACACCATCCAATAAAAAACACATCCAATTTTTTAATTTTTTTTAATGAACTGTACAAATCCGTCTTTTACACGTTAAGATGGTTTTTATATTCCATTAGCCCCATAAATACTGGCTGTGTATTGGAGGATTTATAACAGGCATTTTGCTTTGATAAAACATTGATAATTCAGCATTTTTTTTCAACACAATGGAGTTAACATATAATTAAGGGACGGTATATCTACTGTTTTCGATTTTATAAATTCAATCATCTAATATTAACCCCTGACTATCATGGGAATGCGAAAGTGGTTCTCCAGTTTTGTATTCATTGGCTTTGTCGCTGACCATTCAACATTTATATTTTAAATATACAAGTGTTAGCGTTAATGAATAATATTTATTTCTTATTTACACTGGAATCCTCTCCGGATTGGGTTTATTCAGTCTTAAGAGAGTACAAATTTGCTCTAATAACGAAGATATGACTACATTTTTGCATATTTCAAGCACAAAATTTACTAGATACGATAAACTAATAAAACCAATATTTTATTAATCATAAGCGTTATTTCATACAACGATTGTGTGAAACAAGAAATAATAGTAAAAAGTTGCAGCCAACAATATTCAGCTTTATTTTAGAGCAATCTATGTTCACAATCAACAGTAACTTTTCTCTGGAAGGGCATCTCGGATTCTTTACTTTAAGAATTACATCGCGGAAAATGTTTAGAAATTCTGAAACTCGGTAATATAAGTTCCTTGATTTGAAAACAAAATGGTGCTTGCTGTTCTTCGGCTTCCGAAAATTCTACTACACTAAAGACACAAAAGGGTTTATACAGGTATTTGTGCCATACTGTCCAACATTCCTTATATATATATATATTCGCGCTCGACTTCAGTGCGAGCGGTCCCGGGTTCGATTCCCGGTGGGGGCTCAAAAATTTCGGTGTTGACCCAGCATCGCCAGGACAATTGGGGAGCTGCTGTGAATAAAATACAGTGGCGATCACAGTCAGAGCTTTGGCTCTTCTCTCCCAACTCATCTGGTCAGCGTGGGAGCAGTAGACCAACTCCTCCCTTCGGGGAGAGGCCTCATCCAGTAGTGGATTGAATATAGCTGTGATTTAATAATTTTTTTATATATATATACATATACAAATTACGTGAGGTCAAGCTTAAAATATACATGTTACACAGAACTTCCAAAATGAATATACAGGGTGTCTACTACCCTGGAAAACTCAGGGAAATTGATGAGGTGGACCTGTCCACAGTTGATAAGAGCACTGCCCCGGCAAGGCAGAGGTCATGGATTCGATTCCCACTGCTGACCGGATTTTCTTTTAAAAAAATATTTTCTTTTCACTTGTGAAATACCAATAAGATGCTTAGATTGGGTGGTGGTGTGGTTTAAAAAATGTAATTTAATATTATTTGGATATTCCACTATACTATGAACTCAGGGAATTTGAAAAAAAAAAATCATGGAAAACTCGAGGAATTTCAAGTCACAAAATTAGCAGACACCATGAATATATTTGTATAGTATTGGTTGTTCTAAACCCAGAAAAGTTTTTCGCAGTTGTTCACATGATATTAGTGATAAGTCTTTCGAATAGTTCTTCGTGACTATATACAGCTATAAATACGGTCTGCCTACGAAAACGACGTTATCTTGACCCGATAGTTCTCACTCGCCATGACCTATAATTTAACGTATCATATCTACACAACTTCCACAAACTGGTAAGTAAAAACTTATGTTAATTTTCGACTAGTCTGTAATTTACAGATAAGGAAAAAATAGGTTTCCTACTAAACAAACAAATGACGAACTTTAGTTCACGACAAGCCTTTTTCGTTTTCATAATCCTTAAAGTTTCTGTCCTCGATCTTTCGACACTTCTCGAAAACCATCGTCAGATATAAAACTAGAAATCCAGTAACAAAATGAACAAGTACGTGCGATCTATTCTCTTGTAAGTTACATGAGATACGAATGAAACACGTGGAAATAGCAGAACAATGGTTTCAAACAAGATTACCGCACAACGTTTTCAAGATGACTGCAACGTACCACTAAGTCAATGATTTAAGGTTAATGTAAAGCAACGATCTCCAACAAAAGATGGCAGCACTACCTCCGTATATGTCTAATGTATTTTTATCGTTGCACGAAATTTCAATGTTGCTCCTACAAATTCAGACCTAGAGAGTTCTAACTTTCAGGGAAGAAAGTTCCATAACGAATTCAAGAGTTCGATCAATACTGATTTGTTATTTTCTTTTTTCTTCATTGTTATAGGTTTTAATATTCACAACAACCATCAAGTGATTTCAACATGAAATACATTGACGGGAAAAAGAAGTTGCTAATAAAATACCTTTCCTGAATGTTCTCGCTTAATTTTGTTAAACGTTTTATACACCATGAGGTGTTAGAACTGACGTTCAGCTCTCGTAGAAGTATTTCTCGCACTAGACTAAACAAGATGTCACTAATATCATGGATTATTTGCATAAATTAATTGAAGAATACTTTCCACAAACGAAATTCTTTTGGCAAAGAGATGAGAGTATCGAAGAATTTATTAATCTATTGAAATATGTATAATTACTTCCTAAGGGACAGGAAACTTACTAAAAGTTCAAACTGATACATTCTAGAGACAATTTTCTGACGTTAGAATTATTCTTCAGACAAGGCACCTAGTCGATCAAATAAAGGCAGTTTCTTAAACATAGTCATAGCAAATATCAACATTCGCCATGAAATAATGGAAGTACAATTTTAAGATACAACTTGAAAGGTACACCAGAATCTTAAATATTAATGCCCTGCTCATAGATAAAACCAAAAAACACTTTTAATCAATTATACAAAATACGCAGTTTTACGCAAAAGTTTACGAGTGACGCTATATTCCATAAACATGTAATATAGCATATATACAATTAATTTCATTCTTAGATATGACTTGGTAAAATTAAATGTAGACATAAGACCCCTTGCAACTTGCTTTTCAAACACAAGACATAAAGAATATTAAGTTGCAGGAAGTATTTACGGATAATATTAAAAAAAGAAGAAAAAGCCTAACCATAATTGCAATGTTATGATCTTACTCTTGAATGCTATTTCAAACCAACCCAAAGGCCATAAAAATTCAAATGAAGACCAACCTAAAACACGATTTACCAATTCTTGACGGAGGTTACTGACAATGGTTGGTTGTTGTTTATTGTTATATATATTTAGTTGGACTTTATACATTTGTCTTAACGACTAGAGATCTACACCCCTTCTACGTTTCGAGAGCTCCTCTTTTCTCTTCTTCAGGCCGGTCTAGTTTCTTATGAATTCTACTGCTGTCTGTGACGGGATTCGAACCTGGAACTTTGTGATTTGTAGTCCGTCACTTTAACCACTACGCTATGGAGGCAACTATTTTATCATTCGAATGACTACTATTTCACTGTAACTTTTATATAAAAGATTACATTTTCCTGTTTCCGAAGTACACACATCCCTATAGGATCCAATACCAGGGAGGCTGACTGGATCTTGAGTTTCTGCTATGAAGGTTGCGTATTAGTTTAAAAACTTTTGTTTAATTTTCTGTAACGAATTTGGACATATTTTATTTAACTTCACATGCGAAGCACCTTAAAACCTTTGTAATTAAGCGGTTAATTTGTTTCGATTAAATAATGAGAATATACTAATAATATATATATAGAATAAACACTCGTGCCAGAACAAAGAGAAGCTTCACAGATTTTCACTGACTCTTAGTATGATGATGATTAAGCGTGAGTTCTCCTTCTAGCTATATTGTTATTTAAAATTTTGAGGTCGCTTCATAGTTAAATCTTCTCGCCTGCAACGAGTAAGACTTGTCAGGTTAAAGTTCCAAACCTCAATCACCGAACGCTCTTTCGACCTTTATTCCTACAGCAGTAAAAGCGTCTGTGATATTCAGAAAACCGCAGCTAAACCAATCGCTGTGTTACTGACGGATAGATTCTGAACTGATCCTGACGTTAAGACACATTTATATGGAACTGAGTCGAATTGAAACAAAACAGTGACTGAGACACAGCCACGTGACAACTAAATTTAAATTTGGAAGTTGTTGACAATTTTCTTAATTTGTTTTTAGTTTACTATTATATATTGAATTTCACTGATGAATACATACATTACACAGTGCGCCGCCGACTGGGTAGTCGTGTGATCTGAGGCATTCAAGGTCAAGCGTTCGATTCCCACCTGGAGCATGGATTTTAAGAAGCATTTCACTCGTATAATCGTGACGGGCTGAACTGGGTCATACAAAATACAGTTGATCAATGTTTTTTCTTAAAAGTTGTCTCCTTTAGAATGGCCTCAGCGCGGAGAAGAGTTGGAGACCCCATACGTTGTTTCGTCACTGAAGAATCACGAATTCCGTACGTTGTTTCCCACTCAAGAAACGCGAGTATGCAGTGACGAACAGTTTGCATACATATATTTGGTACGATCCCTTTGTTCAAGAAAGATCTCTGAATAAGGAACACTCGTTGTTCTGAACTGTTTTAACATGGTGACGTTAACTTATTTGCTTCCGAGAAGACCTTACGAATCCAACGAAGAAATTCTTCCAGTCAATACAAGTGCCAAACCACTGGAACTACTTCAATCAATCCTTACAGTCGCCACTGACTCACTTTTCTTCTATTGGGAAACAAGGCACGGATGTGCCACCTCTACTCTCAATGCTGCATTTTCCACGGCCAGTAACTTTAGAATGCCGTGCACCGTTCTGCAATACTGTGAAAACTATTGTAAATTTACATATGCAGTTTCGTGAAATAACTAGTCTACATAAGCACGTGCAAGAGTTATTATCATCATCATTCCAATATACTTCTTCGAATTGCAGCCAGAATTTTTTTGTATCTCTGCTAACTAAGAACTAATGCCCTAGACTTCATTAACAAAATTTAATATTTGACCTATTAAGCTTCATAATTTTGGGGAGGGGAGATGGTGAAAGTAAAAATAATCTAAAAAAATCTATTTACTACACAGCATACATAGATGCTTCCTTCACATAAATACACTATAGTTATCTCCTTTATTCCTGTTATGAAACAATTAAAAATGTTGAACAGTTATTAAAACACAGCCTAAAATTAAATGCTCCATCACAAGTCAGTACTTATTCTATGCACACATTATGCTTCATGTGTATTAATGTTGGAATGTATTGGGAAATTCAAATTCCTGAGCTATACCAATTGACACTTACTATATATAATCTATTTTATAGTCATACGGAAGCATTCTCTATTTTATTTATTTTAGTGAGAAAATTCACCTATGTTAATATGTTTCGAAATCGAACTGCAAGACCATCTCCCATCCACCCTTTTCCTCTCATAAGCTATTACTTTTTTTATCCTGTATTAACTTGTGGCGCCATAAGATATAATAGCACAATACAACTGAAATTATGAGGGATCACGTATAGTATATTTTTTAGATATTTGTATGGAATTTCACGACGATCCACAACTCTTTTCACTATTAAAAATATTTCTGCGTGTTGGAATTTATACTCAAGAAGTTATGACCCTCCCACTATTCAGTTTTAGCCCATTTCACTGTTTTCACTTTTATTAAATCCTCTAACCAATACCGTAACATTCTTCCTCCTTTTTTAAAAAAAAAGAAAAAAATATTTTCTTTGAGAGACTAATAAAAATGAACACTCTTCTTTTATAACTTCCACACAAAATGGAAAACGGTTTGTGTCTCATCGGCTGAACCAATATGGCCATTGTGAGTCGAGTGGTTTGTTCTTAAAAAGCTTGTTCCCTTATTTTAATTCTAGATAATAAGCTAATTTTCACCTCCCGTTTATATCGTATCGTTTTCTAGTGTAAAAAAAAATCGCCTGATAACTATACGATCCTGATTTCCATTTCTACAGGGTGATTTTGAATTCGTTGTACAAATTTTAGGACGAAATCACGATGAGTAAACATCTTCAACATAATGAACAGTCACTATCAATTGGTTACAGGATAATGAGCGACAGTAACCACTGGTGTCTATACTGATTAGCGTCTGACACAAGCGTGTTGTATGGCACTTCTAGCTGACCTAGAAGATTTGTGATTGTTATCATTCGATGTCTCTCCTCGACTAGACTAACTGTGACAGACGGACAAACAATGAAAAAGCAAAAACCGTTCAAAAAAAAAAAATGGGGCTGGTATCGCAAAGTTTCCTCTTGATTAGCCATCGGCTTGAGTCAAAGTTGCCTAAAGATCTTATAAATTCAAATTTCCTGATAGCCATACTACTCACCTGCAATAGACGTTAATAAGTATAGCCAACACAGATGATTCCAACCAACCCAAAAAAATCAACACCGACCCTACATAATATTGCTAACGTTACTCACCTTTACGTCCATATTAGACATCGAAATGTTCGTACAACGAATTTAACATTACCGTATCTCATTGCGAAAAATAAAATCCGGTTTCAGGATTCAATAAACCAAATTACAATATTAATACCATTACATTCACATGATAAATTCACGGTCTGCACAATACTATACCGGAAAGTCACTCAAAAGAGTCAACTAGGCTTCTTACACAATGGTATTACTATATTATCAGTCCTAGAGTAATATTCGACAAATTTGTATTTCACTAGAAAATAGTGTCATGAGATGGCAACTTTGTTACAAGAGTTTCTCATACGCAGCGCCTTGAACGGAAATAACGTTTTTGTTTCACTCTGTATTAGTGTTATTTTTGTTTTTGTTCTTTTGATGGGCAGTGACGTAAGTGAAATATGCTTATCAATTTTCTCTCATTCAATCAGGTTTCTCCATGTCCATTCACTAAAACTGGACTTATTCATGGCCTTTAGGCATCTATGGCTCTTGGCCATCCATGATTAGAGCATTTCACTAAAGGTTAATAGTCATACTTTGGCAGTAAACTGCCAACGCTACCGTCGTTCGACTGGTAAGACGTCGGACCTCAAAATGGAAGATCCCGTGATCAAATCCACGAGTTCACATCTATAGCAATACCTGGATTGCCTCAACATTCTAACACAACTAAGGACTTGTTTAAGCACAGAGACTGACAGAGACAGTGATGCTTTAAGGCGCCGCCAATTAGTAGCAGGATTGCCATCCATTCCAATTCTGTTGGGAGTTAAAGCACATACAATATTTTACAATTTTATACTTTTAATCGTATAAGCATAAAACTACACTCCTATGAGACATACATACATATATATATATATATATATATATATATATATATATATATATAT
>JAGDQP010012485.1:30830-50166 GCA_022664845.1 Lepisma saccharinum
TGATGGAAAAGCAGTTCTTTGAAAGTTAGTTCCTCCTCCTACGCATGTTTTTCATTCGGCACGAAAGATTATTCATAAGAAAGCGCCACTGCGTTTAGCTGTTGCAAAAGATTTTAATTTTGAGTGTTACCTGCCTCTATTTGTTTGTAACTTTGGGGAAAAAATTAACGTTTGTTTTCAGTGTTACTTGCAAGTTTATATCTATAAGAAAGACCTTTTCGGTAAGGTTAATAAAAATCACAGGCTGAATCCAAAAATTTAATTTTACAGATTCTCAAGAAGCCAAGGCTTAAATTATAAAATTTTCCCAGGGTCACTCCCGTAACAACGTTTCTTATTCACGGGGTGAAGGAGAATTTTAAATGTGAGAAAAAAAGTCTTGGTTCAATAATTAGTAAAGAAAAGTACAATTTTAGCTAAATCAGTAGCAATTTTTAACATGAGGTAATTCACGATGGTAAAAAACCTTAGCCCGAACCTTTTATGTACTATAATACTCAGACAGCAGGTACAGACCATGTCCCGATTTTCTTTAATACAAAGGTGGCAGCCCTGTTGGTAAATTTGTTGTCCATTTGCCAAGTGATAACCAGGAACTTTACTGAAAGCTTTCACATTTACCATGGCAATTTTGATACACACTTTTTCTATTACTGTCAACATTTTTGAAACTGATAACTACGTTGTTTGTTATTTGTGAATCACGTAGGCAAAATCTTTGATATGTATAAACACACTGAGTCTACATGATCAGTGACAAATATTACACTTGAAAAAATATTAAAAAAAAAAAAAAAAAGTGTCTACCTAATGCCATGTTTCGTGCTTTCACACCTGAGGAATAACTTGCATCTCAGCTCGAAAATACCGGTATTCTTGGGTCATATTTTTGTATTTTGAAATTAGAATTTACCGATGGCCTACGCTACACAAGGTTAAGTAAAATACGTACTCCTCATTTAATGTACAATATACCAGAGAAAAAGACAACTTTTTTAATAGCGCGGAAACAAATGCAATACACGATCTTGATTTTTTTCTTCTTTCTTTTGCATGAAATTCTTCAGCTGATCTCGCAAATTCAAATGTAGAGACCTCATACTTTATTCCTATTACTACTCAATGAATTAGGATAAATATTAACATTATAGAGATGATGTATATATCACACTTTTGCGCATAACTAGGAACGATATACATACAGTTCTCCAGTCGTGTTTGGCGGAAGAAAACCCAAGGTGTTTACATTTTAGGGTGCAGGGAAGCTCGTAAGTGCTGCAGTGCAGACATATGATTAAAAGGAAAAGGTGCTTTTCCTCAAACTTTCTAACAATCCACCTCAAAACACACGACGATCCTGTAAACAGAGTATCAGTGACCAATAACAAGAAAATTCCCTGACTTTACCCGATTTTCCAGACTAAAATCCCATTTTTCCAGAATGTCTACGACACACTTATCAAAGGAAAAGATAAAAAAAATAAGCTAAATTTTACATTTCACACTTAATAGCAAGGTCAACGTATGAAATAACTTTGGTTACGTTAAAGATGAGGGATGACCAACGCAATAACGAACATATTTTCTCCATGCATGTGCAACACAACACTATTCTCAGTTCCGCTCCATGGGCAGAAACATCCACAAATTGGGCAGAGCAACGATCCGATTCTATAATATTTCCCTGACCTTTCTCTCATTTAGAGAAATTTCCATGACTTCTCCAGGTTTTCCCTATTGGTCATGCCGCTGGACAACCTGCGCAAAATACAAGATTCTGGGTACCCTAATCTTGCTTGTACAATACTTCTTCTCGCGCCTATCCAATGTTAGTCAAGCTATTTCCTCCCTTTGTATATACTGCCAATTCTGGTAAAGTGACCAGGATAGCTACGCAATGAGCTAGACTCTCTCAGATCGTTTAGAACAGTTAAGGTTAATGTAAAGCAACGATCTCCAACGAAAGATGGCAGCACTATCTCCGTATACGTCTCTTGTATTTTTATCGTTGCACGACATTTAAATGTTGCTCCTACAGATTCAAGCCTAAAGAGTTCTAACTTTCAAGCCTAAAGAGTTCATACCCAATTCAAGAGTTCGATCGATGCCGGTTTTTTATTTTCATTTTTCCTCATTGTTGAAAGAGCTTCATTGTTATAAGTTTTGATATTCACATCAATCAAGTGAATTCAACGAAGAAAGCAATCGAAAATAAAAAAATCGGCATTATTCGAACTCTTGAATTGGTTATGAACTTTCTTCCCTGAAAGTTAGAACTCTCTTGACTTGAATCTGTTGGAGCAGCATTGAAATTTCGTACAACGATAAAAATACATTAGACATATACGGAGATAGTGCTGCCATCTTTTGTTGGAGATCGTTGCTTTACATTAACCTTAGGTTATAAGGTTCTTTGGTCGGTTAGCTAAATTTGAATCAAGTTATTTTATAATAATTAACCTTTGAATTACGTTTAATGATAGAATTCGTTCGGAGTCTGATCCGAAATCTTTGTTGCAATAAGAATGATTTCTACATCCTTTTTGCCCTTTTGAGTAACTCTGTACCGAAGTTCTTTATAATTAATGCACTCATAAATACACAATCTTGGCACTGACATAATGTCGTTACATTCCTAAACAATCATCAGCTGTCCTTTGTTCACTACTAGAGTATACCCATTTAAGCCTTTCCTTAATTTAACTTGGACCAATACCGTTTCCGGTACACTATGTGCGCTCATTTATTTTCTGACATTTATTCATACGGCATAACAAGGTCGTTAAGTTCATTTGGTATTTCATTTACAGGTTTCCGTTACAATTACATTCTCTTTCACTCTTACCAAGTTATCAGTTTATGTGCAAATCATAATTTTAATTTATGAGGTGAAATTTTGTGGCTATGAGAAGCATATTATGTAGAGAAAACGGAAAGAATCATACGGAACTGTCCTAGATTTTAAGAGTTTGTCCCGGAAATCGTATTACTTCCGATGGGACACCTACATGTTTCCTATTTTCAAATATGTGCCCCGTATTGATCTGTACTCTCAATTCTTAATCACCTTAATAATAATATTACAATTGCAAGCAAATTTACTTCATGGAGAATTACAAGCAAACCTGACTGGCACATCTCTATGTAGAAGTTGTTGGATAAAATGAAAATCATAGTTTTAAACACGCGTTTCAATTTCATTGACTTAATGTTTTCTTGCTCGCTTGCTATTTGAACTTGAAATGACTGGCCTAGTAAAATGAAAGTTAAAGAATCAAAATCCCACATTGTAAACTCCAGGTCAGCGGGAAACTACGGTTGCCAACTGTCTCGGACTGACCACGCAAAAAATTAAAACTAAGTCCGAGATGTTAAGAATCCCAGAATGTATGTTTGGCTATTAATTTGAATTTTATATAAGTCCTTTTGGAATCTTTGGCTAAGACTGGTTTGGCTACTAAATTTTGTAAATAACAAGAAGAATATGATTTTAAGGTTCTCGCTACGTTATGTTGCTCTGCTGATGTTACCTCAGTCTACACAGAATCCAACAATTTGTAAATCGTACGGTGCCTTATGTTATATTTCTTTTCTTCTCTTTTGTTTTTTAAAGTCAATATGTATCCTCTCTCTGTCACGCTTTTAAAAATGTATGGATACGAAATTGATATAAAATTTAAGAATAACGTGAAAGAGGAGTATAGTCGAGGACAAAACTAAACGACCTTGGATCCTATAGTAAACATATGGCATCAGGGTCGTTTTGTTTTGTCCTGAACTATATATTTATGAGTAGCACTATTTTTGTTCCTTTCTCTGTTTTTTCTTTCTTTCTTTTGTATGTAAGAATTAATTTTCAATGAAGAATAATATACATTTATTGTCATATTCCGAAAATTGTTGTGATATTCTCAACAGTACACGAATCTTCCGTAAATATGTTGTTTGAGCGATATAGCCTAAGTAAACTGACTTAACCACTGAAGGAATGGTACTCAGTAATAAGAAAAAAAAATTAACTACTGTATTTCTTTCAAAAGGAAACAATTTCACTAGAATAGATCTTCTTGAAAATCATATTACACACCGTCAGAGATCAAGGTGAAACCCAATGTCTTAACATAAAATGATTAGTCAACAACAAATACTTTCTTCTTTCTCCCTGCCTTAACTTTTTTTCTACAGCTATCGGAAATCGAAAATTTTAAAAGGCCACACTCCCCCTATCACAAACCATTCCTCCTCTTTTTATCAAACTTAAATTTTCTTTCCGAACAAAAGAACAATTTGCTTCCATGATCTTTCGTCATGATTTCGTCATCTTTTCAATCATATACACCATTTTTCTGTATCGCATAGAGAGAGACATTAGCAAGTTAGTGTGAAAAAACATTTCTATTGAGCTACACTGATTCGCAGTCTTAAGTCGTCGTAGTTTACGCTACCGCCAACAGATGGCTGGTGAAGACACAAGATGACGCAACTCCCTTCGTTCTCCCTCTCTTGCTTTATTCCTTCCACTCACACACATAAACTCATACAAAAATAGCAAAGACCGATTTATTTTTTCTCCCCCCCCCCCCCCCCTTGAATATCGAAGTTAGCACATGCAGACAGAGACAGTGAAAAAAAAAGTAGCTAAAAAAAGGTGGAAAGAAGCAAAAAAGAGATCTGTAAGGTGATCGAACTTCTAACTTTCCAAACAGTTTATATGTATGTTGTTCTTTGAGAAGGTCATGGATGCGCGTAAAATAGGGGGAAGAAATAAGGACAGTAGCGCTTTGTCGTGTTGAGTAAAGTAGGTTATATGCTTCGAGTGCCAAGCTACAAGGATGATCAATATGTACTGAAACACACACATACACATGCTGCGTTTAAGAAGTAACTATTTCAAACCAAGTAATTCTTTAATTATTAATAAAGCTTTTTCTTCTTCTTAATTTCAAGAACATGTGAACTAAAAAATCACAGGACTATTCATTCAAAAGATTTACGCTACAACATATCATCACTCCAATAGTTGATACATAAAAACAAATACTTAGATCGCAAACCGCAATTTACAGATTCAATTCAACCACAAAGAAATTAAATAAGTTACCTAGGTCCTGATAGTTAACCTAAAATTTCTATGCATCTTCGCCCAAACAACACTGCCTCATTTTATAATCAAATACAGTAAATCGACAAACTGAGTAAACTTCAAATTAAAATATCTTAATATCAACAATTATAATTTTATTAGTAATTTCTTCATTGTGCTTTAATGTACTGTTTAACTAATTAACGCATTAATTATTATTATTGTTGTCTAGAATACCAACTTAAACCTACTGTGAATATATTCCTAACTACCGGTAGATTTTTATTGTGACACAAGCCTAAGAACTTTATTGTTCTTTTCAATTCAATTTTTGCAGAGGACTAGTTTCCTTTTTAAAAAAATGTATCCATTGTTTTACTTTAGTATTCTTTATTGGTGCTGTCTTTCTTATTGAATGTATTATCGTATTTGTAAAAGGTCACTAAGGGTTTCTTGTGCGAGGCCAAAAGGCAGCAACTAAAAAAAAAAAAGTTTTATTCTAATTGTTTCGTTTTGAAGTTTTTATTAATCAAAAACAGCAACAGACTCAAGAAAGGATTCTTGACGTCGAATGTAAAGCAACGCTTTTCGAAGAGTTTACTCTACGCAGCAAACGCATTGCAGTTCAGCTGCACCATCTCTCAATCGAATCCAGGCACTAAGTTCATCCCGACGCGAGTTTTCTGTATAAAGAACAAATTTTAAAATTATGTCTCTCCTATGACAATAGTTTCGTCCTAAATAAGAAGAAACTTTATACGGTGATTACTCCTCTTATTTAGTTAACCTTCCACGGTAACACTTACAAATGTGTCACCCAATTCAATAACCACCCACCCTCATTATTACTGTATTATCTTTTATAATAATGTAATTTCTTCCAAGGTCTTGCCTGTATTCATGACCAAGGATATTATTGTCAGAATATCTTATAATTAACGAATATATTTACCTTACTTAATATTACATGTACACCCTATTCCAAAAAGGGGTGACCGCATTGATTACGGCGATTTTCAGCTGAAAATTCTCAAAGTCCAACTTCGGGTATCTTCGGAAACAGTAAACCAAAGATTCCAGGTTCGAGCCCTGTATGGAAGGATGAACCTTCGCAATTGGGAAAAAAATGTGCAAATGTGTTTTTCTTCTTTTAAGTGCAATAAGACATGTTGCAATGTTACGAAGTGTAGACAAAAGTAACATTCATCGAAATATGTAATGATACAGTATTTGAAAACCATCCATACATCTGAGTACGTATCGTTTTGTCACCTACGTTTCCATACGTAAAAGCACATTTGCAATGAAAGTGAAGACAACAAATTTAGTTCTCGCAATCATAGTACAATAAATAAGAGAAAGGAGAGGAAAACAACAGCATTTGCAACGTATATCAATGCCATTGTCTTGAACACCGAAAATTCAGTCGTGTTTCTTCAGAAGGAGTTCTATCAGAAAGAACTAGATAGATGTGTTCATGTTAGCTCAATAGTACAGCGCGTGGCTTCTGATCGCGAGTCGTGGGGTCGAATTCCGTTCTGGATAATTTATTTATATGTAATGATATATTCCTCAAAGCATGAATAATTAGATAATAATAATCAGTTGTATATGTATCCATACAAGCATTTCAGGACGTAAGTAATTATTATGTTTAAATTATAACATCAGAGAAGTGGTGAATGTTGACACAACGTCGGTATATTATATATGAACGTTAAATACAAATTAAGAAAATGTTGTTATATCCAAAGTCGGATCAAGGTGCCAGACAGCAAATTCACTATCCCCAAAGTTCATACAAATTCAATATCAACAAAGTTCATGATCCCCACGAACGATGAGTCACTTTAAGAGACTAAACTGTACTTCAGTAAAGAAATACTCTGAAATGTTGTTTTCATATAGAAGTGGTGAGGTTTTGGTCTCTCTCTCTGGCTTGGTTGCAAATTCTATTCTTTGTCATCTGATGAAGAGAATTTATTATTGTGTAATTAACTATAAGAAAAAAAAAGCGTTACTTGACCAGTGCTCAAACCCATGTCCGTGTGGTATTTCTTTAGAAAGCAAAGGTTTTAACCATGAGCTACTTTTACAACTAGAAAAATATTGCCGAGATTTGTCTTATTAAAAACACCACCAGATTGAGTCACGCTAAGTGGACCATTTTATACGTTAGTGATTTTAGATAAGGAACATTAGACTGGTTTAGGTTAGTGATAGTAAAATTGGGTCATTCCTGAATAATTTTAGAAAATGGATACATTACCATTTTAGAAAAAAAAAATAAGTTTTCGTATGTGGGTTCCTACAAACCTGAAGTTATCAGAACGACTTTTAAGAAATGTTATGCAAAGTTTCCTCGAAACTTAATTTCAGACTTTTTCATGAGGACTCATCTGAGACATTTAAGCCCGAAATCCAGCAATTCTCGCAAATGGCCATGTTTGAACACCCGTAGAAGAGAAGGAGTGTGATTTAGGGCCATGATTTCTTTTCGTGCGTACGTACACTCGGTCGGTAGGTCCAAATATTACGAAATTTTGCAGAATTTTATTCAATTCCTTCACTCCAAAAAAAAAATTGTTAAAATCAATTTTATACAATTCGTTATTTCTTTTTCAGCCTAATTGTTGAATTAAAGAAATTAATTTTCAGAAAAGGTGATTCCATATCTTTGAAGTATACTTAAAGAGCTACACAACGGTTTTTGATTAAGCTTTCTAGCTTTTCTGGTTTTTGAGAGATTCAAGTTTCCGTACATGTTTACAAGAGTAAAAAAAAACTCCACCCACCATTTCGGAAAGGGCCTAGCAGGGTAAGATGGTGAAAAGTACCTTGGAAGGAATCGTGATAAATAAAAAAGAAAAATACTACCATATTCACCATCAAAAATAAAAATGATGGCTCTCCACCAAATGTCAGTTCAAAAGATGGTACCTAACCTCAAAATAAATTACAGATTTTTTTTTATATATAAGTTTAGTTTAGTTTAGCGATATCTCAGTCGGATTTGCACCTTCTTGTTTTAAAAACTGAAGATTTTTTCAAGCTCTACAAGATGGTAACTTTTGCAGATTTGTTGGCGCAAAATTAAAATCTTGAGAGGTTAGAAAATTTGAAAAGAAAACAAAGACAACAGTTCGCTCGAAAAAAATATGTTATGTATTGTTAGTGGTTCTTATCCATGAATTGTTAGGGTGTTCTAAAGTGGTAGAACCATTGAGTATATAGGGAGGGTAGAACATAAACAGAAAAATAAAAAACAGCATTTTTGTCAGTTTTAAGGCATTCTACATTCGTTGCTTTAGCTCACAATATTTCGTGGTGTCCTCAAAACTTGCAACGTTAACTAATTTACCGACGTCATACAATGATGAAATTTTGCACAGCGACGTAAGTAACAACATTCAATTGTTACTTTTACATATTTCTATATATGTATATATTTTTAAAACATATGTTAATATTTTGTTATTACAGACTTCTTTATCCTAAAACAAATAGTAGCCTGCACCGGACTGGGTTTGGCTGGTTGCAGAACACTTTATAATTTGAGCCACACAATATTAGCTTGAGAAAAAGTATGAACACCGCAATAACCCGAAGGAAATTAATAAAAAGGACTTTCTCAACGGTGCAAATTAACCAGGACAACGCCATCAGTTGAGCACAAAGATTGAAAATAAGACACGTGACTAGACTTCTTACGTAACACGTGCACTGTAAATACAAGTTCGAAAAAGCAGTTTGCCAGTTCGCCTTCGTGGATGACTGGTCTAAACGTCGGCTTCTTGAGTGGAAGGTCTCGGGTTCGAATCTCGCCCGGGACAACGCTTTTCTTCTTTTTTCTTTAAACATATATTTTTATACATTCATATTTATAATTTAATAATTGCTAGGATATGTATAAATAACTGGTTGGTTCTTAAAGCTAGGATGTATTTGGTTCCATACCTAGAGAGGTGTGCAAGAGGGCACGGTGCGTCCGAAGGGAGCTGGGCGGCAGAGCGCGGGATTCCTACTCGTCAGATCTTGAGTTCGAATCCAAGAGACACCTTTTCTTTTTCTTTATTAGCATAACCACAAAAATATGATGTGAAAGTTTAGGTTGCCCTAAAAAGGGCTGTTTTGGGAGTTGGGGCGGGGGACACTAATATTGTGTCCAAGATCCTTCTGCATTTATTACACGTTCCATTCGTCTGGGCATGGAATCTATTAGATGGCTGACAAATCTATCTCCTTACGCTACCTCCAGCCATGCCTCGGAAACAAGGTCCCACAAGTCATCCCGAGTTCTTGGTGGATCTGCCTCAGGCCAACTGTCCCTTACAGTACGCTTCACCTCTGCACACATACTTTTCATGGGATTGAGGTCTGATCCACAAGGCGACCAGTCAATTAAATCAACCTCAGGCTGCCCTGCGAACCATTCCTGAACCACACGGGAAGTATGTATTGGAGACTGGTCTTGCTGGAACTGAATAACACTGAGGCTGAAGTACTCGTACTGATTGCACCATGATGTTACTCATGATGTGTAAGTACTGAGCACTGTCCAGGTGCCCTTCAATTCTGAGTAGCAGTCCTGTATTGCGACTGGAAATCCAACCCCAACATGTAATGGATACACGATCACTGCGATTGCAAGCAGCCACATATCCAGGATCATATCGGATGGCCCTCGGACGATACACAAATCGGCGCCCTTCATTTCATGTTTTGAATATGGATTCATCTGAGAAACTACGTTTTCCCATTTGCGATCCACATTCGCATGTTCAAATGCGAAACGGTAAATTTTGTGTTCGTCTGAGAATTTTTCCTTCACGGCAGCAACACGGCCACGTAATCCAACCTGACGAGGCCTTCGTAGCGCTGTCTGCGTACTACCAGGAAAGTGGGAAGCTTCTCTTAGCTGTCTAGACGTCCTTAGTGGGTCTAACCGGGCTTCATTTACTAATCTCGTATCTTCCGCCTCGGTGAACACATGAGGACGACCAGGAGATCGTAAACTGCCAGTCTGACCTGTAGTACGATATTGCCGAATCCATCGCCTGGTTGTAGCGGCCGAGATACATATTCGTCTCCCAGCTGCAGTTGCAGTATAGCCCTCTAACTTCCACAAGTTAATTACAGCTGAACGTTTGTCCATGATCAGCATTGCTCTGAGCTGTGAGCAGCAAAGAAACAAGTAACAGCAGGTAACTGGCATACATTCTGGATTTAAACTTAGAAAAAGCATCCACATGCTTGCTCTGTTACGAAAACAACAGACGGAAATAAAGCCAATTTAATCTTCCTTATCTAAAATCACTAACGTATAAAATAGTCCACTTAGCGTGACTCAATCTGCTGGTGTTTTAATAAGAGAAATCTTGGCGACATTTCTCTAATTGTAAAAGTAGCTCGTCGTTAAAACCTTTGCTTTCTAAACCAATACTATATGAACGTGGGTTCGAGCCCTGGTTAGGTCAAGTATTTTTCCTACTAGTTAATAAGACAATAATAACTTCTTTTCATCAGATGACAAAAGTATAGAATTTGCCAGCAAGAGAGAGCGAAAGAAACGCATTTCAGACCCATGGAAAGAACTTCTGTCTTCTTTATTGAAGAACAATTTAGTATCTTATTGACTAATCGTTCGTGGGGATCATGAGCTTTGGGGATATGGAATTTGTATGAACTTTGGGAATACTGAATTTGCTGTATGGCACCTTAATCCGACTTCGGATATAACAACATTTACTTAATTTGAATTTAACGTTCACATCTAATATACCGACGTTCTGTCAACACCCACCACTTCTCTGATGTTATATTTTAAACATAATAATTACTTCTGTTCTGAAATGCTTGTATGGATACATATAAAACTGATTATTATTATTTTATCTAATTATTCATGCTTTGAGGAATATATCATTACATATAAATAAATTTTCCAGAACGGGATTCGAACCCAAGACCCCACGATCTACCACTGAGCCAACATGATCACATCTATCTACTTCTTTCTGATAGATCTCCTTCTGAAGAAACACGACTGAATTTTCGGTGTTGAAGACAATGGCATTGATATACGTTGCAAATGCAGTTGTTTTTCTCTCCTCTCTCTTGTTTATTGTACTATGAATGCCAGAACTAAAGTTGCTGTCTTCACTTTCATTGCAAATGTGCTTTTACGTATGGGTCTTAAGTGACAAAACAATCATGTGCTCAGATGTATGGATGGCTTCGAAACACTGTATCATTACGTATTTTAATGAATGTTACTTTTTTCTACACTTAAGAACATTTCAACATGTCTTATTGCACTTAAAAGAGAAAAAAAAAAAACATCTGCACATTTTTTCCCAACTGCGAAGGTTCATTCTTTCTTCCAGGGCTCGAACCTAGCATCTTTGGTTTACTGTTTCCGAAGATATCCGAAAGTGGACTTCGAGAATTTTCAGCTGAAAATACGGTCATCCCTTTTGGAATAGGGTGTACATTTAATTTCATTAATTTAAACCTAATTAGAATAACATTAAAAACTTACTTTTTTTTTGAAAATTAAAAAAAAAAAGGTATTAGATGTTGAAATAATATTGTGTACAAAATACGAAGAAACTGTTTCCAGTCTTCCTCCATAAACAAAAAATGAAGTAAAACGTGAACAGTCCTTCACTTAATAGAATCTGTTATATCCTTAAGACATCAATAATGATTTCCTAATCATTCACAATCTACTCTTTCGTTCTTTCTGTTACCTTCTCCTTTCCAGTAAAAAATATCCCTCTCTTTAAAATATCTTTTTCTGCGCGTTCTTACCACAACTCCTGGAATAAGAAAGAGGAAGCTAAAGTCTCTTGCTCATCAGTTCTATTGCGGTTTGTCTGAATGCTTTTCTTGTAATCTCTTCGTTTCCTCTCATTACAATTTCTCCTAAGAAGTGTTTATTGATATGAATGTTTCACGAATCAAACGGATTACTTACATTTCTGGCAGGACTATCAGCACGAGGAAACAGCAAAGTTTCAGGTTGGTGGCTCTTCCTTGTGATGATGTATAATTCCGTTGATGTACCTTTTTCCTCGTTAGACAGCTTCGTTTTTTTAAGACTTGTAACCATATTACCTCATTTTTACTAACAAGAATTTCATCACCAATCTGTTCATTGTTCTTTGGCCTAATCGGGATCACTTACAGAATCGTCATCACCTAACGAACTTCCATCGTCACTTCCGCTCGGTCACCATCGTCACCAGTTTATTCTACTTGCACTGCATTTACTAAAAATCGCATGAAAACGTACTATGTTGAAAAAGTACACACTGGGGTGTAATACAGTTCAAGCCAAGTTTTGATGCGTATATCCCAAAAATTAGGACGTGGATAAACTCGAAAACCAAAGTAACCAGATGCCAGCTTTGCTAACTGAATTCACACAGACAGATAATTCCATTTCTAGGTAAATACAGAAGTTCCACCAAAAAATTATCCTTTCGGGTTTGTGGCCCCCGTTACGTGACCTTCAGTGCAAAATCACATCTTTTAGTAACGATTTACTTCACCCCCTGATGAAGGTACCACACACTAATATAACGACTACCAATTACGGTTTCTCTATTGCAGGAATATCCCAACACGCGGTTCTAAGACGTCATATTATGAATAGCAATAGGTTAGTTCGAATCAAGAAAATTGATATTAAGTAACGTCTTCTTATAAAATTTGTTGAAAAGCTTAAATTTACTTCATAACTATTGACTACGTTCATCAGTTGTGACTATCAGAGTTGTGATTTATCTGATAGATAGAAAATTACTGAAAAAATCAATGCTGACAAAGGGTCGTTTCTGTTCTTTGGGCAAAAAGGTAGTAGATAGATACAAACATTGATTATTGCACAAATGCAATAAGAGATGGCAAGTTCCGGTACAAAACCTGTTACACAAATTATTTCAATGCAGTTACCTCACTGGAATTTCTCATCTGACGCTTAAACTTCTCTTTAAGATTAATATACAGCTAAAATCTCCAGCAAAAGATGGCAGCAGTACCTACATATATGTCTAATGTATTTTTAACGTTGCACGAAATGCTGCTCCTATAAATTCAAGCCTAGAGAGTTCAAAACTTTCAGAGATGAAAGTTCATAAATCATATCAAGAGTTTAATCGGTTAAGATTTTTAATTTTCTTTTTTGTACATTGTTGAAAGAGTTTCATTGTTATAGGTTTTGGTATTCGGAACAATAATCAAGCGATTTCAACAATGAAGAAAAACGAAAATAAAAAATCTGCATTGATCGAATTCTTGAATTGGTTATGAACTTTCTTCACTGAAAGTGAGAGCTCTCTAGGCTTGAATTTGTAGAAGCAACATGGAAATTTCGTGCAACGATAAAAATATATTAGACATATACGGAGGTAGGGCTGCCATCTTTTGTTGGAGATCGTTGCTTTGCATTAACCTTAAGCCGTTTGCTAATAATATATTACGATAGGGAAAAAAGAGATACACCCGTAAGTACCTCTATCAACTTTGAAAGTTAATTCAGTTTCTACACTGTAAGAAGGGAATTTTAACTACAAATGGTAATAAAATAATAAAAAAAAATTGGAAGTTATGGGTAGCGAAATCAAATGTGTTGTGATTGCGAACACCTTTCACAACTCTTAGCGCAAGAAGAAACTCTCAACTTTGCTCTACTCAAATAATATCAACGTTGAATAAAGCGTAAGTACCATATATTACTAAATATAACGCGCACCCTTTTTTTTCTCACCTTTTTGGCTGCTCGAAATCAGGGTGTGCCTTAAATTCCCATAAAATGTGAGAATTCTGAAAATGAATATACAGGTATACCCTATATTATTGTATTCACTTGTACCGGTTCCTTCTCACTAAACTACGGATTCTTTAATTGTCATTAAATAACAAACTTGAAAGTTATTATGTAAGAAGTTTCACTCTCGGCATGACTTCCAACGATGCATGCTTAGTACTGACAGTATAACACGTTATCAGTTTGTAGATCACCGCCAAGGAAAATACGATAAGAAAAAAAAACGTTACTTATCAAGCTCGCTACAGACAGTGAAATAAATACCTAGTTGTGTATACAGAGGACAGAATATACTAAAATACGTTATTTTCACTTCTATATATGAGATATTTTGGTGTGCCTTATATTCGGATATTTATTCCCTTCCCTTTTTTATTACAGTCTTTCCTTTAGTTCTCAATTCGTGGTGTCCTCAAATCTTGCAACGTTAATTGTACTTACTTCCCGACGTCATACATTGATGCAATTTTGCACATCGAGAATATAATATTCCGTTCTCATTTTCATGTATTTTTATATATTTTAAAAGCATAATACTTTTTTATCCTAAAATAAATACTAGCTTCCAACAATCTGTAGTTTGACTGGTTGCAGAACACGGGTTACAAAACATTAGCTTGAGAAAAAGTAATCCGAACATCGAAATAATTCGAAAAAAAAATAATAAACCTTTTTAACGACATACTTTTCTTAAACAATTCGTACTAAAAAGTTATTAAAAAAAATGTTTGATGATTAAACAGAAACATGGGGCACGCCAATTGAAGAACTTGTAAAGCCCCATGCTTTTCTTTTTAGTCATTAATAAACAAAACTCTTTTTTACTTTTTTCGTACGAATTGTTTAAAGAAGTGTCTTTAAAAAGTGTTTTTTTTTTTAATCTCTGATTTTGGTGTGCGCCTTGTATTTTGAAATATACGGTATGTTTGAGACAAGTATTAACCTCACAAGATGCTGAAATAGTGTTGCTAGTGAATTTCTCAATACGACAAAATACAACGAAAGTTCTGGAGCTTTTTAAGTGTTTGTTTACTTTACAAAGCGTCCTCAAATGTGTGCTGATTTTTATCTAGTCTTACGAAGAAAATACATTTGAAGAGTACACGGAAAGAAGCGGGATAAGAAAGGTGATTCCTCGTAATACGCATCTGAAAGTCCAACTCTCTCATTCACTCGCATCTATTTCATATTCTAAAAATCGCTTTAACTTGTGATTTATTTTCGCTCTCGGATTGGAACTTTGCTAGAGGTTAGCTGTCATTGTGTAGTATTTGTTACAAGTGCAAACTTTGCTTTAAAGAAGACATCCCGGTTGTTTTCCTGTACTCTTCATTTTTACCTTACACGTAATCTACTTAGCTTATTTTAATTCTCGTTTCAACTTTTAGGACAAACTGCTTGTAGATCTCGTAGGTATATTCTAAGTTTAACGACTGACGCATATCTCCTGTGTATTCATTGTACCATAGTAAATGAATAGGAGACCAAAGTCCATCTTTGTAATTATGTGACACTGGTTTATGGATTCACTGTCAAGTTTCCTGACCCCTGGAAATTAACTGGGAAGATTCTAATCTACAATAAAAACTATACTAATAAGTTTCCATAGTTTAAAATAATCATTTATGATAAATATCTTACTTCAGATAATCAACGACATAGTAATTAAATCCCTGAGATCTTAAGGGGGGATGTACGTCTTTGTGGTCAAAATTTTCGATTTTTTGTTTTATAAATTTTTTGAATGTATGATATGAGTAGAATATTTCCTGAAAGTTTCAAATGTGTGTGTGACCGGAATCCTGCCCAAAACCTTATTTATATGCAGATATATGTTAAAAAAATTTCCTTCTTTTCGACGTATATGACATTTGAATCCAAATTTCTAGGACACTGAATCTTTTCATCCACATTATGCAACTGTCTGAGTAATTTTTCATTGTTGACTGAAGCCACGGTTTGCCTGCGATATTTGTCATCATTGTTAGTACATTTTTTTCCCGTTAGGAGAAGGCCTAATTAGTATACGAAGGGTCAAATTCTCGAAGATGGAAAGCCATTAGGCGGAAAAGGGAGACTAACAAACAAGGAAATTGATTCCTTACAAGTATATTATGGCAAGGCAATAAGAGAAAATGTAAATGACCTTCAAAGCACGGAAAAGGCAGTCTGGGCAATATTTTTCCATAAGTCTTCAACTGACGAAAATCCAATGCACATGTTTTGTCCAAAGAACAAAGAATCATGGTGTGGATACAACAGAGGGCCAGAAACTGGGGAAATGTATAATCACAGACACTCTCTACCAGCTGCAGTAATGAATACAATAAAGCCTACTTTTAGAGCACTTGCAGATCCAAAACTCCTAGAAAAATGTCTGCACGGTAAAACTCAGAATCCAAATGAAAGCTTGAAATCCTTGATCTAGCAACGCTGTCCCAAAACAGGTTTCGTAGGCTCAAAAGTTCTACAAATAGCGGTGTATGATGCTGCATTATGTTTTAACAGTGGTTATGCATCGCGAATTGATGTACTAAAAGAGTTAGGAATAACTCCAGGAAAATTCAGAATGCAAATTATAAGAGATGTCAATAAGAAGAAACTAGCCAAGGCTGAGATGTCAATGAATGAGTTGATAAAGGAAGCAAGAATTAAGAAAATGAGACAGAAGAGAGCACAACAGGATACGCAAGACGACGAAGCGTATGGATATGGAGCATTTTAAGGACACAGAAATGTTCCTGAGCGCAGACCGCGTTGTGTATTTTTGATTTATTATTTCTGAAAACTACATTTTCCAATATTAATGTACCTTTTTCTGAAAATCTGTTTTACGTAATGCGAAGAAACTTTGCACAAATGTTGTTTACATTTAGTTGTATTTCATGAACCAGAATTGTTATGTTACCTCTGTAATTGTTTAAAATATTCTCGGATATATAATAAATAAAAGGTAAAAAATAGCTACAAGATTTCATAAATTAGCAACAGTCAAACTATTCAAGACACACTAATGATTTTGGTTCACAGCAATCTCTTCGACGACTAAACTAAGTGGTAAAAATTTCCAGAAAATTGTAAATATAGTTTCTGAGAAAAAGGTACAAATATATTTTTACATTGTTGTAATTTAACTGGCACGTTATGCACACTGTAGGGAAGTCTGTGAGCAAAAAACTTGTACAAATGTAGTATAGCCTACCATGTAGGTATAGACTAAAACTTGGATGCGCAACTTCACATCAAAGCAGAATATGGCCACTAGAGTCCGATAACACCAAAAGCCGTACATCCCCCCTTAAGGAATGGTGTTGAACAGTTTGTTTTTTTTCCACAGAAAGTTCATTCTCAAGTTTTTGCTTAGATTCGAGATTATTGCAGAAAACGAACTGAGAGACAGAGCAATCTTTTCGGCAGGAATCAAAGTTGTCATCGACACCTGTACGCAAACTGATATTCTACAGTTTTCTGCAGAACTCACGTAAGTCATTCGCACGTTTTTTCTCGTTTCCTGAGACGTACGATTTTCTTTCTTTTTTACTTAAGGTGATTTTGAAACAAAAGAAAATCAATTAGACTCTGTGCTCCATTGTGATTACAAGATTTGTAAAAAGATCTTCATAACCTTCCATAGGAATTTTGTACTGATCGCCTTAGAGCCACACTTTATACTTCCCATATGTTTCAGACGACTGCAACGATCTATCCTGGTTTTTGGGTGGAGCAAGGGTGGCATTGTTTTAAATTAAAAATGCCAAGAACATTATAGCAACACCTTTTTCTTAAAATATGTCAAAGCCGCGAGATGTGGCCACACTAAAAGAAGTGTTGCAACGTTATATCGCCGCTCAAACCTGAATTTTGTGCTCTTGTCGAAACGAGTGCCATCGTTTCTGGCACTTTGTACAGGAATTTGATAACTTCCAGGGCCTATACCAAAGGTGTAAACTCGTTAAGAAAAGTACAAAAGCCTAGACTAAGGATGATCAAAACGAAGTACAGACCTTCTGGCAGATCCGATGTGTGGAAAAGTTATTTCGAAAAGATCTTGAACGTAAGAGAGCAGGAAAAACAAAATGAGATCTATAACGAAGACCGTAGACATTCGAACCGAGAGAGACCGACGTTGAAATCTCAATACAGAAATTGCAAAATTTCAATTGAAAACAACAACGATACTTGTCAAGGAACTACATATAGGAAAGGAAGTGTGCTTCTAAAGGGATTGAAAATACCTCACTAACGGTTCTGCTTTGTAGAAACGTCGATAAGCCTGACTTAAGTAATTACCGCGGAAGTAATTCCTGGTACGATTAAGAATTTCTAATATAAAAAAAATGCAGTAGTCAGGTACGTCTCAGCAATCCCGTAAGTAGAATACCTGTACAACACGTAGTTTCGAGATTTGCAGCGGATTGAATACATGATTTTACAATTAAAATAGGACAAAAAGGGACTAATACTGTCCGTTTACGCGGATGATAATAGATTTAATAGGGAAGAATACAGTTCCACTAGTAAGTAATAACACTGACAATGGAGGAGACTACATAATGAATAACTCCACAGACTATACGATCTATACGATTCACCTGATTATATGAATAATTAAATCACGACGGCTAAGATGAGCAGTTCAATGAACTTGCGCCCATGTAGTGAGTTAGTTAGGGACACCTATACATACTTGAAGAAAAAGTTTAGCAAGAATACGCTATGTATAAAATCCCTATACACAGTATGAAAAAAACAGTTCCTTGCTTCGGCAAAAACAAACAATTTCGAAGTTGTCAGTATTCTGTTATTTAAAAACACAAGATCAAACAAAACATTAATTTCTGAACAAATCCTTAATTAGATTTTATATTAAGCAACCTACTACCATCTTGTGACACAAATAGTAACTATATAGGCAACTTATCATTTGTATTCACAAACAGTGAATTTACTTTTCTCAAATCCTTTCCTCATTTTAAAGAATTAAAGATTTTATCATTTACCTTCGGTACCTCAGGGAGGGATGTATGAAACCCATTCTGTCAACCTTGTGTGTTTCTTTGTTGGTAAACATAACTATAAAAGGCAAAACCTTCCTCTTTATTTACATCAGTATGCAATTATTGTTCCCAGAGAACATCGTGTACATTCGCTTCATACCAACCAAACATGAACAGTTTAGCGATATATCTAGTATCGCGATAGGAAAAAAGTGGTATCTTGGCAAATACTCGATGCTTCCGGAAAAAGTATCTGTACTTTTAAGCTGTACTGAGTATCTGAATACGCGATATTTTGTACGATATTTCCTGAGCAAGTCAGTCCAGTCGTTGAGAAAAGAATACAAGAGAAAGCACAGGTCCAAATCCAGATGTCAGTCGTTAATGTTGTGAAATGTGTTGGCAACATGGATAGAAATGACA